>ML786817.1:146336-165111 GCA_009831015.1 Picea engelmannii | reverse complement strand
ATCAAACTTCCTCATATCAATCTTAGGAACGTGGTTGGTCTTCAAACCAAAGTTGGAGTTTCTCCATTCTTGATTCACCTTCCTTGTGTCCTCATCATGAATTTCATGGGAGGCATTTTCACTTTTGGGTGTCTTCTCTATTATGAAATTTCTCATTACTTCCATGATATCCCCTTTTAAGCCATCCATATTAGTATCCAACTTAGCTTCCATTGAATCCATCAACTTATCTTCCATTGAATCCATCTTAGTATCCAACTTAGCTTCCATTGAATCCATCATCTATTGTAGTTCATCTTTAGTTACTGTCTTCTTTTGTAAATCATTTATGTCCCTACACATTTATTCACCTTCATCAAGAGTCAAATTAGGATTTTCTGGAGGCTTATTTGGTGTAGCAGGTCCCTTTTTGGGTGGCATGTTGGCCAAATATCACTTTTGAGTCTTGATTTTGAGGTGGTTCTTATAGACAATATTTATTCTGTTCTATCTCCCAAGTTTCGGCCCTTCTGGGTATGAAACTTTCTTTTAGGTAGTTCTCTGATATTTATTCTTTTCAATGCCACAGGTCTGATCAAAATTGGATGTGCCAAGTGGAATTTACGGTAAATTCCTCACAACTTGCCGATTTTTGTCCTTTCCAGGAGATCTCACTTGTATAGAATGCCCCGCACAAAATAATTGATATAAAATTCTGAAACTCTCACCCAAAATACTACAAACTATCCACGATCCAATGAAACTAGTCCCGCTCAATTTGGATACTCTAGCAAGAAGTTATGTTTGTTTTACCTGGAACACCTTCTTGAGACTAGTCAATAGGACTAGTCAGATACCCTATCTTACACAAGGTGTATCTACAAATTTAAGATGACCCAGAAGCTAACCTTTTTACCACAGATACCTTACGAATTTCTGTAAATGCTCTCCAGAGTTTAGGGTCTGAAACGTTACAGAAATTGTTTTATAGAAAAACTTCCGTAATGACTCATTTCAGGATGATTCCAGAACTCTATCTTTTACAGGTTGTATCTCCTAAATTATAATGCCTCAGGAGCTGAATTTTGAACCCAACATACCTTTATCTGTCTACTAAATACGCTCCAAGCGGTTCCTTCTGAAACATTGTAGAAAAAAAATTATAGTAAAAATGACACGGTGTCTTAGATGTAGCAGCGAAACCCCAAGACCTTGAGCTCTGATACCATATGTTAAGAACCAAACATCAATATAGCATGGAAAAACCTCACGAAAAGTACTCAATGCCTTGAAACAGAGATAATTTCAGATAATAAGCCTCTTCGAGGGGGCAACCTCCTTTTACCCCACTTAAATGTTCAAGTACAAGATGATTCAAAATGAAAATGTCTCCTTGGTATATATAGGAGACTAGGAGGTATAATTACAACTAATGGCCTAAAGACGACATAAATAAAATAACATTACTAATCTAAATTAAAACTAATGGCCTAAAGCCGACATAAATAAAATAGCATTACTAATCTAATATGCCCCAATTAAGGGGTAATGAGCCAATATTAAGGCTTAACAACTCAAGAGTCTAGAACCTAGCTGGGACATATATATGTGATCATAGTACTTAACAAAACACTTAGCAGTTAACAGTCATTAATATTTAACTCTTATCCACTTCGCAGGAGAAAACCCTAATTACATAACAACACATTATTCAAAAAGATCTAACACATCCAAGCACTTAGCATATAGAAATAGATCATATCTAGCATTCATTCACATAACTAAGCACTAATCTACCATGTCAAATGCATATAACATATATTTCTACACTAAGCATAACTCGCATAACAACCATAATGAAAAAATAAACCACAACACAGGATATACGTGGTTCACCCCCAGCGTGGGGCTACATCCACCAACTCTTCTTCTCTTTATTATCTTTGTTCAATTCACAAATCCATAAGACCCACTCCGCATAGGACAACAGATCTATGCACACCTCACCAGATCCTCCTTCCCCAAGTTAGGTCACAGCACAAATCCTTCTTACACATTATGCACACTAGCTTCTTACAATCACTTGCACTTAGCTCTCAAGTCTTAACACATAGTATGCACAAAGCCTCTAGCTCCACACTAAGCCACAAAAATTCACTATTACTACTTTCTTACATCACCTAGATATCTATTTATACATTGAAAATGGGGCCTACACATGGGTAAACCCATGGGCTGACATCCCATTCCCATTACATAAACCCTAAACCCAAAAATCCTACAAAAGGGGGTGAGATCCCATGATCTCTGCTTCGCCTTCGACCAGCCTGTTGAAGTCCCAAAAATGGTCAAACATGACCAAGGTTCTCCAAAACTTGGTCAAGGGCCAACAATATTCTAGTATCTTCAAAGGTTACATGTGGAGTTTAATACCCCCTACAACTACATAATATCAACAAATTTATAGGATTAACAACCTCTTCACCATCATGTTCCTCCAACCAATTGCAAGAAGTTATTGAAATGCACCCAATCTAGACTATATAGATACTAGGAAATGAAATGACGTTGAAACTAAAGGGTTCATAATTCAATCTAATAGTAAACAATATTCTTAATATCAGTCCCTTATCTTCGATCACTTCATTCACTTAGGCTGGTGACCTACACTCTTACATCTCAAGTCAAGAGTAGGGGACGAGGGAAGTGGCTATCACTATTCTTTGTGACGAGGCATACACCATGGATAATATCATTTCAATCCTCTAACGATGTTAACAATAATTATTTCAAATTCAAGTGAGATTAACCAAGATGTTGAACACCATAATTTAAAGAGTTGTAAATGCAATAAACAAGAAGTGAAATTACATAATTGAAATGGATAGAAGGAATTTATAGAAAACAAATAAATCTCATTGTAATAGATTGCATGAGACCATTACATGAAACTGCAAAATAATGTAGAACTAAAAATGCTACAATAATGGGGGTTCCTTGCATTCCCTTGAGTGGGATCTACTCAATGTCTCTACAGGAACCCTTAGTGAAACCACCAAGTGCTCAAATATGGAAATACAATGGTGTTTATTCAAAAATTCAAAATCGTGACAACAAAGTGTCTTATACAATTCAAATACATTATAAGCACACTATGAAAGTACTATACCAAACACAATCTTGTTCCTACTTTCATCCTATCTCTACTTGTACTAAAAATCACAAATATCCCTTCAATTAATATTTCATTGAAGGGTGGCTTTCTCTCAATCCCTAGAATTAGGGATCCTTGTTTCAAGGGCCTAACTTTTCCTCCTCAACTTAAATGCCTTGAATAAAAAACTCAAATGAGGATCTAGCTGATTGAGTGGCTTGAATTCTCTAAATGCTTGGCTCCCTTGGATATTAGAGAGGATACATGATCCCCCTTTTCTCTCATGTGGAGCTAACTTCTTGTTGATGGAGATCAACTTACTTAGGATCCAACTTGCTTGTCCCAATCATTATCCCACAATATCAAGGATGCATAACTCCATTAAAAATCAAAATTAAAATAGAGTACATCACATAAACTTAGAAACTCCAGCATTCATAAAAGTCAATATTCATAACCCAAAATGTTTCATATTCACCATATTATTTTACATGGAAATGCATTCTTTAGTATTTTAGGTACAAAATAGGTCATATTAATTGTTAGATGGGCCTTAGGATCCCATAGATGGGCCTTAGGATCCCATCATCTAGTGTCCAATCATCACCCCCCAACTTGGAGATTTTTCACATCTTGTGTAACCAAATATGTCTCCCTATAACTTGCTCTTTAGTTTTCCTTCTCTACTAGATCATCTTGTTGTTTGTTACCAACTCATGTAAAATCATAAGCCACAAATTGTGTGATGGAACCCATTCCATGGTATACTAATTTATTTTCCACTTCTTTCCTATATTTCCTTTACTTCTCTCATATAATTCCCATATATGTGTGGGATGTAATAGGAGAGGAGGATTGAACTTCAACACAATCCATTTGAGCTTTATTTTTCTCAAATTTTATTTGCACAATTGTGCCCTAAACATCGCATCATGTAGGTTTTGAGGAGAATGAGGCTCCATGCTTTTGAGATCAAGAGTAATCCCATCCCATATACTTTTGCAAGATTGGAGTGAATTTTATCTTGAATCCATAACCTTGGCTTTATAGTGGGAAATATCCCTCTCCATTTCTCCTCCAAAATATGCATCATGTTTTTGTTTTATGCTAGGGTTACATGGTTGTTGGCCTTATTTATTCAACTGTGATCCATATATGGTTGGTCATTTCTTCCTCGTATTTTTGGAATTTAACAACCCTTAGTTCTCATGGTAATCCGAGATCATAGTGCTTTGAGTTGGACCTCTTCTACATAGGGGTTTGGTGACCGTATATAGGGATAAGGTAGCACAAAGTTGTGCATGTAGAATTCACTCATCTGGATTCTGTCATCCTCATTTTCCTATTTACATGTCTCTATGAACTCCTTGGGTGTATCCACTCGGTAGGGAAGATGGATGACTAATCTATTCAATTGAAATTTGTGCCATTGTTATTTAAGAAAAGAGTGTATACCTTAGTTGTAGGTATACAACTCAACATATCCCTTGATAATTATACCATATTGGAGATGGATTCTTCCAAGATCTCAATCCTTTCAATATTGTTGGACAATTCCTCTTTGTATTTGTCTAGCTGATTCTTTAAATTATTATTTTATGCTTCTAGATGTTTCTCGTTGTCCATATTTTCCATCTTCATGATCTCATTTTTTTCCTGTAAGTTATCCAATTGTTGCTAAAGGTGAAATTGATCAAGCCTTTCACCAACATCTTCCATCTTAGTCTTTGTCTCTACAAGAAGTCCATTTGAACACTTAAACCTTGGGTTCCTCTAATTCACTCATAATATTTTGTGTCTCTACCTAATTTTTCTTAGAGGATTATGGTCCCTTTTATTCTTGCATCTCAGTTAAGTTTTTAATAGGAGTAGGATCCTCTCATAAATTTACAAGTATGGTAGGAAGAGGGGTAATGGCCAATTTCTTGGTTCTTTGTGACCTTGTCTTTTCTCTTCTTATGGAGGTCTACTCTCTCCTCTCTATGGAGTGGATTTTGTCCTTTATTTTTATAAGGCCATTAATATAGGTCCCCATCCCTATTAGGGTGGTATCTACCTCATGGTATTCCTCTTCCACTTTTTTTCTCTTCTGTGATTTCTTTCTCCTAGAGGTATATTCTTCAATTGTCTTTTTCTTCCTCCCAGAGTCCCTCTCGGGACTAGGTTCTGTGTCTCCATATTGTAGAGCTATAAAGTCTTCCTTGCTAATTGCAATAAATTCTTCTTATGAAAATATCACAGGTTGTCAGTCAATGCATCACATAGTATTATCTTTATGAGCCCATGGAGGGAAAATTCTTCTTTTTTTTCCTTTTTGACTATGGTACTCATTTCCCTCAAATATTTTAAAAAGAAGTATGGTATACTAAGATTTTACGTAGTGTGAAATTATGCTTATAGTAAGAGGGGGGGTGAAACAATATATGACACATTTTACTTTAATTGAGAATTCATCAATCATTTGTAAACTTTAAAACAATAAATGCATGTAAACTCAAATCACAATTCATAGATTTTAACTTGGAAATACTTGTTAGAGAAAACCATAAAAAATTATCTTTATAAATGTTTGTAGGCACCAAATTACTATTACAAAGCTTGTAGGCACCAACCTAATAGAGAAACCAATATCCTCAACTGAGCACCAACTCACCAAGGTATTATGTAGGCACCAACCTACTGAAGACACCAATATCCTCAGTTGAGCACCAACTTAGCAAGATATTGTGTAGGCACCAACCTATTGTTGACACTAATCTCCTCAGTTGAGAACCAAATCAACAAGATATTGTTAGGCACCAACCTAATGGAGACAAAAATATCCTCAATTGAGCACCAAATCAGTGAGACCTTTATAGACATCAGTGTAATATATTCATACACATAGTACTTTTGACTCCACCTACATGCTTTTCATAGCATCATCATATCCTTAACTTTCATGTTCTAGCACCTCTCCTTGCTTCATACCCGAGACATAGCTTCAAAACCTAGTCATATTTAGCCTTCATTCCCTAGAGAACCTCGTAGAATCATTCCCAAAATATAATTCCATACTGCAACATCATAACATCAAAACAATGCATTTTGTATCATCATAGATCTCAGTCCTTCATAACGCACCCTTAAAAATTAAAAAACTCCACTTGGGCACCTTTATACTCCAAAAAGACTCTTCAACTCCTATTGCACACCTCATATCTCTTTTTCACACCTTATATTTGATATTATTTCTTGGATATTCTTCAAATGTGCACATCTATCCTGTATTTATAGTGCTTTTGTGCTCCATTTTACAACCGACCTATAAAGGCTAGCTGGGTTGTCTGACAAAAAAATTTGTATCTCCTCATTCCTAAGGAGTTATAGGGAGTACCATATACTATTGGAAAGGTCTCAAAATAATATTTTCAACCATATAACCTATACTTCCATTCGAGCTATGTATTTAGAGTAAAAATGCCTTCAAAGACAAAGTATCCAAACTGAGAATCAAAAATCCAAAAATATTATTTCAAACAATCTCCATATTGAAATATTTATGTTGGATATATGTAGTATCCCCCTGTCTTTGATATCAATGAAAAAAACATTTCCAAAAATACCCCCCTTTGTCATTGATGGAAACCCATAGTCAATTCTGGTACTCTCCCTATCTGCAATTTTCCCTGTGTTTGCAATTTTTCCTCTGTTTGAAACTTCTCCCCCTTTGACATCAATGGAAAATGGATTCTCCCCCTAAGGTTGTGATTCTCTTTATTGATGATATGAGAGAGATATCACTCCCACGCAATATTTTTATCCTTTGACTTCACCGAGAACATATACATTGCTTTCGGTTCTATTTTCATTTGCCACTAACCTTCCTAAACCTTCTATCCTTATCTCATATCCTTTAAAATGAAGCGTGAGGTTGTAAGATTGATCACACATTTGACTGACACTTAAAATGTTGTTTTTTAACCCTTCAACATACAAAAAATTATGTGTTTTAGTCTTTCCATCATCAATATTAACAATACCTTTTCCAAATATCCTTGTAGAAGCATTATCCCCAAAGGCAACTCTGCCTCCTTTTTCTTCCTTTATGATGATACATTTGTTCTCATCCCCTGTCATGTATTTTTAACATCCACTATTAATGTACCATTGGATTCATTTGTATTGAGCATACATTGCATGTCCACATTCTTAGTTCTTACGTTCATCTTGCTTCCTTTTCCACACCTTTGTGTATTCTTCTCTACGTTTGTTAAGAACATATTTTTTGTTGTTTTGTTAGGAGACTTTATTATGCTGCTTCTAAAATCATGTGCTATGTGCCCATAGTTATTTCACTTCTAAAATTCAATATCATAATCAAGCAGAGGAGAAAATGAATTATAGTTTTTGTTAGCAAACCCATGAGAAATTTTGGTTTTGTTGCTCACATAATCATCCTTTGAGGTCTTGTAAGGACCTTTATTTATGTTTATCACATGATCACTTCTTGTATAAGCTCTACAATATATTGGTTTATGAAAATAATTATTGCACGAAAAACAATACCCAAGGAAAATATTTTGATACCAAGTTATGAAAGGCCTTCTTGGTGGAACAACTCTTCTGAACTCATTCTTGTTATTCTTGTGAGAATAATCGGGTTTCTGTTGATCATCATTTCCTTTCATGTTGTTTCTTTCATTGCTGATGGATCCTTTGAGAATGTTAGCATGGCTATTAGGATTTTATTCATTTTCCTTTTCTGATGGATTTGTGACCTTAATACTTGAATCTCCCTCATGGGTCTTTTCTTTTTCATCATAGCCAAGACCTATCTTGATGAATGGTGACCTTTGGAAACTGAGAATATTGTATAATATTTCAATACTCTTTCCAAACTTCAAGCTTCTATTCAACTGATTAGTTGTTTTCTATAGTTCCTTTCTTAAGGAAACTAGTTTAGCTTCTAGCTTATCACAATTTTATTCCTTTTCTTTCAGATGGATTCTCACCACTTATTCTATATTTTTTTCCTATTCTATTTTAGTCTTCTAGATGATAATTGTATTCTCTATTTCTTCAAGATCAAAATCCTTATTTTTAGGTTTCTACAATTGGTCCTTATGTTTTATATTATTTTTGCTAAGTCTGTCTATTTATTCTAAGGTACTAACGAGTTTTTCTTCAAGATTCACTTCCTTTGAATCTATTTTTCTTTCTGATTATCTTCATTTTCTCCATCAACATTTTTGTCTCCATTTTTATGGAAATAGATTCTTCTTCATTATTACTATATTCCCTTTCTTTGTATTTTCCAGGTCCTCCTTTTAGCTTTCTCACAAATTGTGCTTCTTCTGTCTCTGATTCATAGCTGGAACAATAACCATATCTCTCTTCATAAATGTTTTGTAGCTTGTCCCAAATCTGTTTAGCTTATGTACACTTCATTACCTTGACAATCTAAAAATATGATAGGCCACTCAAGATGACATCTATTTCTTTTTCATTGTTTTCAATTGACTCCTTCCTGACTTCATCTGTATAACCTATTGTGATTGATTCCTAGATACCAAACCCAAGGGCCATCAAATATGTCTTCATTATTATACTCCATGATGCATAGCTTTTTCTATCGAACAAATGAGATCTATTTGTAGGGAGACCTTCTTTACAATCTATATGTGTTGGAAATTTGTCTTCAAATATGTTGAGCACTCAACACACCCTAAAAAAAATTGTGATTTTTTTCTTTTGGGTACCACTTTGTTTTTTGTTGAATTTAGTCAGTTGTGTAGGGATCAATGGTTTTTTTTTTGTTTTTATATTTCATCATTGATCACATTCGGTTTGGTTTGGAGTTGTTGAACATATTGACTTTTTCTCTAAGTAAACATGGAATTTAAACTAAGTGTACACAAATTAAAATTTGAGCCACACGCCCATCATCGACATTAGTGAAATACGAAAGGAAAAATACCCACATAAAAACGATAATCATTGATCGTCAATGTACCACCAACATCGGAAAAATGGGATAAAGGGTGCATTGATCGTTGATTCTGGCTTGTGAAAAAGTTTTCTAAAATCATCGATGTACCGTCAGCATCGGCGAAATTTGAAAGGTAAATTGTCAACATAGGAAACAACAATAAACAATCATTGATTGCCAATATACCATCGACATCATAAAAGAGGGAGAAAGGGAATGGTAACATGTTTCAAAAGAAAATCACTGACGTCGAAAAGAAACAATCCTCACACCCCAGGGGTCAAATCAACCGCCACGTGTTTTTCTACGTAAACAATTTGTATTGCTCAAGTATTACCCACGCCATCTTTTGATGTCCCCCATGTCATATCTATATTTCCACGTTAGCATCATGGGGCAGTTTTGGGTCAGCATCAAAAAATTTTCCTAGAGGCGCCAACGAAATAACGTCAAAGACAATCCATCGACGCTGATACACTCATCAACTATCGGCTGAGTGCTAGAACAATGAACTCTTGGTTTTAGTTTGAAACTTTACCTGCGGACATTGACAACCCTGATCGATCTGCGATCCTGCTTATCCCCGATACCAATCATACTAGTTTCTTGTAAATACAAAAAGGATCAGTAATTCGATAGGACACCTCCAGCTGAGATGAGACATAATTTTGTGATTTGATAGAAAATTCAAATTTTTGTGCAACCTACACCATGATCTCATGCACCGACCAACTGTTGAAATTTTAATTCGTCGATGAACTATGAAATAATCTGCTCCTACACCGCCAGTCGGTGTTGCATTTAATCATAAGCATGGTGCGGATTCTGTGGTAGATTGTGCAGACCGCATTTACACTCCTGAATTTAAGACTTGACACGACAAGGTAAGTATGATTTATGTTTAAATTTGCAAGGTTTATGCCCAAATATGGTATTTTTTTCGCAAATCACTTATCTCTCGAAGCAGATGAAGAAGCGAGATAAAGCATCGAGGAGGTTACAATCCAATCTCTAAAGTTTATTACCAGTAAGACCAAGTTAATATATTGAAAGGAAGAGGTAAGCATTGTCTTTATCATTTCTATGTTTACGATTGCATCAATAACACTTGTCAGGGTTGGTTGGCAGCTCACTATAACATTTTTTATTTTCTACAGGAAAATGGCTCGAAGGAATCCAATGACCAAACACTCCCCAAGAACTCCCAAAATGAAATAACCGGAGGTCAGCAAAGGGTATACACAAGGTGTTGCAAGGGAGCTTGATTTTGTCTCAAAGAAAAAATCAATTATCCTCACTTCTACCAAAAAACAATTTACCCAACCTCTGGTGTTCGGCAACACAGAGGTGAGCACTAGATATAAAGTAATGCTCCCACATTGGGGAGATATTTTTAACAAAATCAATTAGGCATATTACCTGGATTTCACACCTCACAATGACCCAGACGTCAGGACATTTGATGACCAAGTTTTCCCAAACATTAGGCAATCATATCTACATATGGTGGTCTCTTGAACCCCAATTTTACCCTGCATCGAAACCCTATGATGGATGATTGACCACATAGATGCAATGAAATGCACAGTAAATAATGAGGAGGGTGAATGTGTTGGTGTCTTTATTCCAGTAGAGTAAAAAAGTACTACAAACTTAGAGACCCAGAGGAGAGACTAAATACATAATTTGTGGTTAGATTTTATGAGTTCCATGACACTAGCAGGTTATTGGCCTGATGGTGGAAGGAAGATAAGAAGTTCAAAAACATGAGAAATACTGGTATAGCATGGTAAACCTCACAGAGTTGTATATGTATTTAATTGATTTAATCTACCGATTATATGGGGAAAACGATTGCTCTAAGTTTTTAGAAGCATGGATGCCCTTGGCATATACCATGGCAATCTCCGGGAGCAGTTTCAACTATGGAGCCATCATTTCCAAACAACTAAGAACCAACATCCTACAGGCACAAACAACAAAGGATGGAGAAACACCAGTTTTCTACATGGCATCGTACATGTTGGACATAATCTGCGCAAGAAATGTTTTTTCATGTATGAATTTAAGCTACCATGCTGTTGAGTTACCTGTACATGTTTATTTCAACATTCTCTAGGAAAATGGGTACAAAATATTTTATGCCCTGATATGTGATGAGTTCATATCCCGAGGGAACTTCATTATATTTAGAAAAGAATTCCCAAGGCTTTCAGCAGCAACCGAAAATATGATTTCCAAAGTGGGCCACTGGTATTTTTAAGAAACAAACACTTATATCAGAGTGTTCATGGCTATTGGTGCACCACACCTACTCCCTATTCATGTCCCAGATCGTCTCATTTTGGGAGAAATTTGTTTCCAAACCATTTTGCAAGGCTATAATGCCTCTTCGGTGAAGGACAAGAGGAGGTATTTTATACCCTATGGTTTTCATATCAGGTTTTACATGGTAAAAGAAATTTCACAGGTGAAACTAGAGGGATTAAGCCAACTTGAGTATCGGTTCCCCAAAGGATTTTTTTGCAAGCATGATCCAAAAGGCCTTGTACTACAACATGCATCGTAGGTGTCCTCATGCTGGCCATATGCTCATGATAGCGTCGAAGATGAGATATTTACCAAAGGCGCCCAAGAATGGGAGGAAGTGCTCCATAGAAAGGATAACCCAAACATGACCAAATTCAAAGAAATTACCATGGATGAACAAGTTGAGACTATAGAGAACATTGCTCAAGAAGCCATTAGGGTAAGAGATGAAAACTGAGCAGTAGAAGCGACTAAGGCATAAAGAAGGGGGATACTGCTACTAGAAGAAGCCAAAAGAGCTATGCAATGATTAGGGGAAGAGACCTTACTTAATCCTTTGATAGGACCTTTGATAATCACCATAGCAAGTACAAATGATGAGGAAGACCTAAATGGTTCAGAGACAATTCCACCAGAGGAGACCGTTGATCAAGAAAAACCCAAACCTATGTCACCATAGGTAGGATCGTCAGTGATTACTACAGCTTAGTGAAGGACAACAAGAGCATCAAGTGGGAAGAGTATTCCTACTATCCTCATATATTTAATCACCATATATAATGATGAGGAAGGTTCAGAAGCTTCATGCATAGCCTCTGTACCAATCACACAAGAGGAGGAACCAGGGGAACATATGCTCCAACTTCCGATGTTTTGGTCCCAAACCCCCAAGAAGGTGACCATGAGGCTAGGAACACTCTTGATGCTATGTTTCCCAATCAGCTAGGACCAGCCTCAGAATGACAGCTCCAAGACTGACTCGAATGCTGGTGAACAAGAAGAAGGAATGGGGTAGCCAAAAATTGACATCGCAACAACCGAACTCCCGACTAATGTTGATCCTTCGCCTACTTCCCCAGCTAGGAAAAATACTTTGTCATTCAATGAAGACCAAAAGAAGTCCAAATCACCAAGTCATACATGAACCTGCCCTGCTAAGGAATTAAAATAACCTACCATGGAGCATATCTATATGGAAGGAAGCCTAGGTAGTACTTTGTCTTGGGGAGATCAACAGATTCCTAAACCAGTAAATGAAGTCATCAATATACAAGCAATTACTTATGATGGGGAAAATGAAAGTTGTGATAAGAAGAACAATAAATAAAAGGAATCTCACGCTCGATAGCACACTTTTCATAACCACGGAGGAAACTTTATTTGACACAAAAAATTCTAAGATGACTGAGCTAATCGAAGCATGGATGGCCATAAATGATGCCACTTTAGACAAGGAAAAAAGGGATGAAAGGGAGGTAGCCACCATGAAGAAAGAACTAGACCATCTACGACATCAAGCAGAGTATTACCAAAATTCAACATAGGCAATGGTACTCTTGAAGAGTGAGTTCTGATAGATGTATGCGCAATTCACAAGGGAAAGAGACCTCTTCACTACTAGCATAGTGGACTTCCAAGAAGATACCCTCATGGGGTTGGAAACCTGTAAAGACATGCAATAATGGTATGAGAAGGCACATCAAGCCTTAGAACAGATTGATTACATCAACGAAGGACAGAAGGGCCGAGATACATAAGAGCATGGCATCTGAGTGTTGATGGACAACAACATCGCTCGAATAAGGAAGGTAGTAGAACATTAGGTAAGCATGGTCCAGGAACCCTGGCAGAAAATGTAGAAGAGATGGGAAGAATGTGAGAAAATTTGGGAAAAAATCAATCAGGAAATGAGGAATACTGACTTGCCAAAGTTTGGCCCACCGAAGGATTTCACCGATCTACGTGACATAGTTAAGTAGTATGCAGAGAAATACCAGGTGTATGAAGTAGAGATTTCACAGGTTTCAAGCATGATCTCGGGTCAAGTGAAGAATTTCATGGAGCCTCCGATGAAATCTCTCGCAGTATTACAACACTTGAGTGTCAAAATAATCAAGTACAAGGAACGACCATTTCAGATGAAGAAGGTCATCTCCGATCCGATGGATCAACACAGGTTCTTGTATAAAACCATGATATGATCAAAACAGAATAGATAGATAAAGTCTTCCACGTGGAATTTCTTAACTTAACACAACTTTAGTAGCTATTTTTATAAATAAGGGCATCGACCTTGGACACGAGGTTGGTGGTTTTGGAGAGAAAGACTTTTTCTGAAATTTTGTAAGAGAACTATTTTTGTGCAAGTTATTTTAATTAAGAAGTTATGTTTAGAACCAAAGACACTTCTTTCATCTGAGGCGTGAATGTGAATGGACCGAGGGGGACTATCTATGTCTTTGGATTCAATATTTATTGTTGTATTGAGTAAGAGTTGTTGTATTTGTTATTCAAAGTTATCTTGTAATGATGTAACAATTCTTTTATTCTAGTTGATGAATAGAAATTGATTATGTTAACCTGTGATTGATAATAGAGCATTGAAAATTACTTTTTCTTACACTAACTTCTTGTCACGTATATAATTTCTTTCTGTAACTGTTATCTCAAACAATGTTGAATGTCTACTAATCAAAATGGTATTAATTCTAGTTTGAATTAGTTTATATATTCTTTGTATGCATGCTAAGGTATAAAGGTTATCTTGCAACCCAACCTTCCCCAAACACATAATTAGCTTCCCTATGTCATCTAGTTTAAAGTTTTATCTTTCTTTTGTTATAAATGTTAGAAAAGAACCAAAAATAGAACTTCATAGATTGAGGAAAGGTTTAAAAGAAAAGACATATCTATCAATCATGATTAAATCCCATCGATAATTCCAGCTAGATCACAAATCTAGAGAACCTTACCACCCATAAAATTCTTACAAATCTAATTGGGCTTCTTAAGCGAGTTTGGTTCCTGTTGTTGAGTTAAAGGGATCTTGGACCCCTCAACACAATAGTTAAACTATTTTTGAAGGAACCCTCTCTGATACCAATTTTTTAACTTATGCTTATACTGATAGGGGGGAGGGGGGTGGATCAATATAAGACACTTTTTACTTTAATCGAGAATTCATCAATCATTCATTAACTTTAAAACAATAAATGCATGCAAACTCAAATCACGGTGTACATAGAGTTTAACTTGGAAACCCTTGCAGGATAAAACCACAAAAACTTATCTTTATAAATGTATGCAGGCACAAACCTATTGTTACAAATCTTGTATACACTAACCTACTAGAGACACCAATCTCCTCAGTTGAGCACCAAATCAGTAAGATATTGTGTATGCACCAACCTATTGGAGACACCAATCTCCTTAGTTGAGCACCAACTTAGTAAGATATTATGTAGGAACCAACCTAATAGAGATACCAATCTCATCAGCTAAGAACCAACTCAATAATATATTGTGTAGGCACCAACCTATTAGAGATACCAATCTCCTCAGTTGAGAACCAACTCAATAAAACCTGTATAAACACCAACCTAATATCCCCATACACAAAGTACTTATGACTTCACATGCATGCTTCATACTTCATGTTTTTCACAACATCATCATACCATTAAATTTTATGTTCTAGTACCTCTGATTGCTTCATACACCAAACATAGCTTCAAAACCTAGTAATATTTAGCCTTCATGCCCTAGCTACCACATAACATCATTCTCATAATATAATTCCACACTACAACATCACAACTTCAAAACATTGCACTTTGTAGCATCATAGTCCTCAATCCTTCATAACACACCCTTAAAACTCCAAAATCTCCTCTTGAGCACCTTTAGACCCCAAAAAGACTCTCTGGCTCCTCTTGTGCACCCTTAAAACTCCAAAAAATCCTCTTGCGCACCTTCAGACCCCAAAAAGACTCCCCATATCCTCTTGCACACCTCAGATCTCTTCTACGCACCTCGTAATTTATCTTATTTCTTGGATACTCTTCAAATGCGCACATCTATCATGTATTTATAGTGTTTCCATGCTCACTATTAGGGCCGACCTATAAAGACTGGATGGGATGACCTGAACTTTCTGGCTCGGTTGTTTGACATGAAATTTTGTATCTCCTCATTCCTAAGGAATTAGAAGGAGTTCCATATATCATTGGAAAGGTATCGGAATAATATTTCCAACCATATAACTGTTGGAAAACTGAGAGGGGGGGTGAATCAATTGTTTCCGTGCTTAAACAATTATGGTTCTTTTTAAACTCTTTGTAGAGACACTGAATGAAAATCACAATAATGCAGGGAAATAAACAATGACACTTTCAACATCATTCACATATATGAGAAACACAGAGACAGATATTTCCCGAGGAAACCCATGCAGGATAAAAACCTCTTTTCTTTTATATGATAAGTAATAGTTACAATATTTACAGTATCATACATATGACCACCGACCCATAATGAGGCTACAACCTCAGTTTTTGCAAGCTGCAACTTGCTGAGAGCTCCAACCCTCTGTTTTCTCTAGCACCCACTAGAAGGAAGCACCAACTCCCTGTGTTCAAGTACCCACCTGAACCTCTGAGGACAACAATCATCCCTATCACCTCCCAACCACCATGAAATATAACTCTTTGCTACTGAATTTATTACAGTGATATGATGTTCAATGATGGCGTACCTGACTTATCATTGTTTTGCTCCACTTCGTTGCTCTGTCCACCTTATTGCCTTTCTACTCAGATCATTCAGATGTTGCACTCTGATTCTTCTTCACACATGAATCACCACAACAACCTTCAATAGTAACTGCAAAATCCAACAGCAACCACGCCCTCATCTCTTCTCTGTACCGTGTATTTATAGCGTATGTGAACCTTGTGCATGCAATGTTTGCCATGCCTCTGCATGCAGACTCTGCGTCCTTATCCTCCACCTCTTGAGTGCTCTATCTGATCATCATCATGACTCTTCAACTTCTCTGGTGATTACATAGCGGTCTTCTTCGACTTCTCTGGCAGACATCATCAATGGTTTCTGGCAGTCTCACTGTGTCGTGCCTGAGTATCCCTCCGATCATTTCTTAATCCAACGGTTCAGATCAAATCGAGATTTCATATATCGCGATTTTGGCACTTTCGATGACATAATGTTTATGTCCACGAGATTCATGATTTCCCGATTCGCGATGCGCTTCAGCCCTCCTGGGTGAACTTTATTCTTGACTCCTTCTCTTCCCGTGACCAAGGGATGTGACCAAGGTTTTATTGCGAAAGGTGCTTTCGCAATTTCGCATATCCTGAATTCGTAATTCCTTATGTTGAATGTTCCTGTCATCTCCAAATCCCAATCTGTGAACTTCCATAAAGAAATCAGGTCAACGGTTCAGATCATTACTTGATCTGACGGCTGCAAATCCATCGTGACTTCGCATATCGCGATTTCGCAATTCATGTTTCAATCCTTACCATATCCCGATTCACGAAACTCTGATATGGTATAAGATCAACGGTCCAGATATGAGCTTGACTTGACGGCTATGATTGAAGCGCAATATCACATATCACGATTTCGACATTTCTAATGTTCAAGGTTCTTGTCACTTCCAAATCGCGATTCCTGAAACTCCGACACAAGCTGTGATCAACGGTCCAGGTATAACCTTGGCTCAACGGCTACGATTGAGTCGCGATATCGCATATCGTGAAATCGGGGTTTCTGATGTCAAGTGAATTTGTCATTCCAAAGTCCCGATCCCCGATACTCCATGCAGATAATCAACGGTTTAGATCACTTCTAAATTTACGGCTGTGATTAAATCGCGAAATCGCATATCGCGATTTCGGGGTTCTTGATGTCAAGTGATTTTGGCATTTCAAAGTCGCGATTGTTGATGCCTCTGCTGACGTCACACGTGGTTTGACAGGTGTTAACTACTTCCACGTTTCACTTTGATTCGTGACTTACATGTGCCTGAAGTTTTGAATCCACCTGACACCTGTCATTACTTGGATGTGCCACGTGTCCCTATCTGATGAGAGTTGGATCGACAGTCTAGATCACTTCTTTATTCAATGGCTGTGATCCAATCGCGAAATCGCATATCATGATTTCGGGGTTTTCATTGTCGAGTGAATTGGACATTTCAAAGTCCCGATCCTCGATTCTCTGATGACCAAAAACTCCAATGGTGCCCGATCGCTGCCACGCGTCCACATGAATGGACGGTCCAGATCCCGTCAGGATTTCGTGACTGGTGTTGTCCCAATGCACACGACCTCGAGAACTCCGATTTCCCGATGGTATATCTCCCTCGCAACTTCTGTCTTATTTGACGGCTGACGAGTTTTCTGAATGAGATCCAACGGCTGTGGATCTCTGTCTTCCTTCTCTTCTACAAATTCCTGTATCTTGAGCTTTGCCTTTGTTGCGCGCGTTTTCCTCAACGTTGTTCCTCCTGAGATTTCATGTCTGAATCCCCAAGGGATTTTTATCCTTCTTATCTTGCCATCTCCACTGTTGTACTTGCCATCAATGACAAGCATACGCTACTTGGTAACATTTTCCAACAATCTCCCCCTTTGGCATTGATGGAAACTACATCACCTGAATTCTTTTCTCCCCCTTTGACATCAATGTCAAAGAAGAGACATGCTCCCCCTGAGCTATTGCAGTAAATGTAGGAGGCATTAGATAATTAAGCAATACAAATCTCCCCCTAACAAGATGGACTCTTTTAGGTGTGAAACGAAATGACACCCAACTTATGTCTAAGATATTCAAACGGTGTCTTGGCTAGCGGCTTAGTAAAGATGTCTGCAATTTGTTCTCCGGTGGGAATGTAATGGACCTGAACAGTCTGATTGGTGACCTTCTCTCTCAAAAAATGATATTTGATGGGGATATTCTTGGTCTTGGAGTGGAATACATGATTTTTAGAAACACTGATAGCACTAGTGTTATCACAATAAATAGGGATCGGTGTAGTGTATTTTACCTCTAAGTCCACAAGTGTCTGAATCATCCATAATACCTATGTGCAGCAGGTAGCAGCAGCAATGTACTCTGCCTCTGTGGTTGATAAAGAAATGGAGCCTTGCTTTTTACTAAGCCAGGCTACTAAGGAGTTACCCAAGAAGAATGCTTCTCCACTGGTGCTTTTTCTCTCATCAACACAATTTGCCCAATCTGCATCTGAATAAGAAGTCAATTGAAGACTTTGATTTTTGGGATACCACAGACCATAAGTCATTGTTTCTTTTAAGTACCTGAATATCCTTTTGACATCT
>ML786817.1:105108-126871 GCA_009831015.1 Picea engelmannii | reverse complement strand
AAATTTGGAAATTAGAATGGATCGGGGGAATTATTGCTTCCAGACACATTTATTTTTTTATTATGGAGTAGATTGGTGAATTCATCTCTTATGATTTCCTTCTTACATAATTTGAGTCTATAGCCATTCAGCAAGAGGGGCATCTTTTCTTCATCTATGGTTCCCATCTTGACTAAGCCATTGTCATAGCATGTGTCCGCTTGGTATGGCCCCAACCATCTATTATTTAATTTTCCTTTGAAGTCTTTTAATCTTGAGTGATAGAGAATGGCCCAATTTCCTTTCTTGAAGACCCTTGACTTGACAAACTTATCATGTAATATTTTCATTTGTTGTTGGATTACCCCAATGTGAAATAAGGCATGCTTCCTATAATCATTTATGGAATTTAGCTACTATAATCTTTCATGTTGGGTTGTTGATAGGTCCAAATTTAGGTTGTTCTAATTTTTTTCTATCTCAAATTCTATGGGGAACATTTTTTTTTTTTTTCATATACCAACCCATAAGGTGTGAACCATGTGGTGGTTTTCTAGGTTGTATTATATGCCCATGCAACTTCAACCATTCTGTTTTCCCAATCTTTCGTGTGCATGTGAACTATTTTTGGTAGGATGTTTTTTAGCTCTCTATTGGTCACGTATACTTGGCCATTTGCTTGAGGGTGGTATGTAACAGATTTTCTATGGAATATTTTGTTCAACCACATGAGATTTTCAATCAAATTAGAGGATAATTGAGGGCCCTGATCTGTCACTATTTCTTTTGGCACCCCAAATAGAAAATATATTCTCATGTAGGAACTACACTACTTTCTATTCATTTGCATATTTCACGGCCTTTACCTATTCCTACTTGGTCAGATAATCAGTGCATACTAGGATTTTATGCTTTTAGTTTGAAGGAGGGTAAATGGGCCTCATAAAGTCTAGGCCCCATTTTTCAAAGGGTTCAAATGAGACTTGGGGTTATAATGGCATTTCATCCCTCTTTGTTTATTTTTCCATCCTTTGACATTCATCACACTGGGAGACATATTGTTCAATATCCTTATGCAGAGTAGATCAATAGTATCCATATTGTAGAATGATTTAGGCTATCCTCTTTGAAACATAATGAAGGGAACCTTTTAAGAACCTCCCAAATTTTTATGTATAATAAATGAGTGAATCCCCATGATACATAGGAAAATTTGAAGGCTATTTTATCAATAATGTGATATGTACATGTACTTTTTGATGAATCTTTTACTAAATTATATAAGATTGTAGAATCTTGACAAATCTTTCACTAAATTATAAAGCCTTCTAAAGTCTTGGAAAATATTTTACTAAATTATAAAACATTGTGAAGTCTTGGAATTTTTTTTGATAAAGTATAAAACCATATATCACAATAGGAAAATATATTCATCAAACTATAATATACTCATTTATGTGTTTGGAAAAATAAATATAGTTTTTCCCTCCAAACAATGTTGCAAGCATCAAGGGTTGTGTTGATCATGACCATCACAACTATCAAGATCATGAGATAATAATCTTTGCTTTACCACTTCTATTATGCATTATTTATTACTAATTTGTCAAATATGAAAGGACTCTTCAAACAACTTCATCATAGGATGTTCTTGAATAAGAGTGCACATAATTATGTCCATCAATAACTCCAAAATTATAAGAATATTGATAGGTTTCATTCCATGCATGACTTACTCTCTAATCGCCCATTTGTACCTGAAAATGATCCCTTTTCAATGAAGAGAGGTCACTTTTATCCATTATATTTTTTTTGGCTTATAAAAAAGTTAAAAGACACACAACTTTGTAATAAATGTTAGGAATAGATTAGGTATTAGAGATATAGGGCACAAAAACACCCATTGAGCATAAATGTTAACTATTGGGTACAAATGAGACCATAAAATCCTTTGTTGGGTATAAAGTTAGACCTAATTTCTAAAAATTGTAAATTAGATTTTTTGGTTATAATAAATGTAATTTGGAACAATGTATCACATTCTTAGCCATGCATAGATCACATGGCTATCAGGTCATAGGACATGACATGTGTAGTCAATATAAAAAATAAGATTACTAGGAAACGAAATATGCAAAAGAAAACATCTTAAACAAACACTAGCACATAAAAAGAACGATTGGCTCAATAATGCAGGTTGGCATGCCAATCACTCATTTTTGACATGCAATGGTGTTATCTAGTCTCTAAAATTAATGACTCATGAAGAACATAAATATTGGTTCAAACACAAAATATATACATAATACATCAAAATTCATATTATTCCAGTCACAAGATCCATTTTAAATTTAGACTCAAAACACAAGACATTCTCCTATCATAAAAACCTAGCAAATTGGTTGAAATTTGACTTAATAAAAAAATTCCTAGATGATTTTGTACTCCAAATTTATCACAACTACTTGCATGCTACTAACATGCTTAGAGATAAAATGTAGATATGATATAAAAACATGTTTGAAATATACAATTGAGCACTTGATCAAAGTGTGAAACTCATTTAGCCTACTACACTTGGTGTACAATCAATTTTCACAAATTATGTGGAACTTAACCATCCCCTTCAATACAAAATATAACTATAAAGAAACTAGTTGTTTGAAGCACTATCTAAAATAGTAGGCTCAACAATCTTTTCTTCAATGTGCTCAACAACTTCAATGGATAGTTGTAGTTCATCCACATTAGAATCTTTTGAGCATGGATCTGCCCATTTTCTAGAATGACATGCAATCAAAGCGAATATTCTATATAAAAGAAAGATAATAAGCTACATTTCACAAAACATTAAAACGAAATATAGCACCATTTTCAATTTTACAAAATGTCCACATAATATTAATGATCCTTTTTATCTAATCATGATCTACATATTGTATCTCCATTCATGTTCACCTATTAAGTGTAGAAACATGCACCTCAACATCTTCTTTTAAGTTCTTCTTCGCATTCTCTACAATCAAGGGTGTGTTAGTGACCAATACCACTTGAGGTCTCACATTACTATGTGATTGAAGACTAAATTTCATTAAGGAATTTATGAATATAACTAGAATCCTAGAGACTACATGTAATGCTCTTTTAGGGAATCAAATGTATAATTGCATTAGGGGAATGACAATCTCATGCCAATAGGTTTCCTACGTTGAATGCACAGGAATTTGTTACCTAGTGCATATACTTTTTTTCTCTTCGGTTAACTATGCAAAGCTCATTTCTGTTTCCAAATACCAATGTCTTTTCAAAGAAAATACAAAAAAAGAATAGAATATTCTAAAAAGTGAAGATGATTAAGTCACACCGCAATGTGAAAGGAAATAAAAACATATTTCCTTGAACCATCGTGTATATATAAAAAACAATAATAATTAAGAAAAACACATTGAATTCCAAGAGAATAACCAAAGCCATATATTAATCCTAATACCATTGTTTCTCAAATAAACATGATAAAAGTTGAATAAAAGTTTTTTTACTCAACAAAGGTCTTTAACTTTAACCCAAACCCTTGAATCAATGGAAATTAGATGAAACCAATCAAGCTACCACAAAGGGTTCAATTAAGCATCAAATAATACCTAGAAGCATTCAAGGGACTAACACAATCTTGAACCCAAATAAACCTAAACTTCTAAACTCAACGAAATTCTCCAAACACAAGCAACAAACAAACTATTAAAATTTGCCAAGATACTAGAGCTAGACATCAATGCAGTTTCATGTACTTGAATGATCACATTTTTGCATATTGGAAAGTCTTGTTAAATTAATTACTTATCATTTAATACTAGAACATTGTCTATGTGAAGAGATTGACACTGGCTTCATCAAATTCTAGCTTCATTTCATATCATAGACAAGAAAGAGACAACATAATAGTTAAATATCAAAACGCCAAGCTTAAAATAAATTGCATTAAGTAAATGTAAATTCATAGTTATAATGAAAAATACAAACTATAGCACCTATTTTTACTTGAAATTCAATCTCAAATTGACATATAGTAATCTTTCTATGATAAAGAATTTCCAACTTACTCCAAAAATAGAGAAACAATGAAGCTAGTCAAATAGCAAGATTCATATTATATGTGTTATTGCATTCACTATTTCTTACACCAGAAGTGGAACACATATACCAAAATAAGAGTCCCCTCATGTGTATTGGATTAGATAGAATATTGGGGTATATCAATTTCTCATTTCTAATCTTGGTTCTCCTTTTATACATTTTGAACACGCTCTTCTCTAGATGGATCGTCATTATGAGCCTCCAAAACATTATGTTCCATATCAATTTCATTACAAATATTTGTTATATTATTTTCTCCCTTTTTTTATCACAATCTAATTGCCAAAGAGATAGTGCTCTTTCATATGGGAAATTTTTAATGTCATACTTTGTTACATATAATCTTAAACATTAATCCATATGTTTATCAAGCTTTTTCCTCAACTTTAACTTCAATAATGATAATGCACTAAACATTCTCTCATCCTCATTAATCCCAAAATCATGGTTTGACATAAATATGCTAATTTGAAATATCTTGATATGTTTTATTTTAGGTATTGCAACATATTCTAGAGGATTATTGGTTTGCTAAAAGACCTCCCCTTGCCTCTGCCTACATCCTTCATTCCTGATATATATATATATATATATATATTCTCATGTCAACAAGTTGTTTTTTTTCATGTTAGTTTTTTAAGCTTAGGATCATGTAGATTGCAAGCTTGAAGCTACAAAATAGTATGCTATATTAGTTATGTATAACTCATAGTCTCTTTATTTCACTCATTCCATTTTATTGCCATTTTCTTCTTTAGGATTTATGAGCTAACAAAACTCAAGATAATATGTCTTCATTAACACTCTGGTCATTGTTGTTCTCATGCACTCTATTTTGATTGGTGCTTTAGTCTTCCATTTAAGTACTTAATTCTTAGTTAATAGATCCTAAAATTCTTTGTATCAAAACATTTATAATTTTTTCCATTTTTGAAGAAATCTATACTAAGCTTGAGGTGTAGATCTATGCAAAATGGTTATAGTCAATGCTTGAAAGACAAGGCACGTATTAATTGGTGCATTTGGTCACAAGTATGTCTAGGAAATACAGGCCTTCAATCAAGTTTTATTGTATATAGAAAAGACCAAACAATTCCATAAAAAACCTCCACAATTTGACCAAATCCTAAATAAAAATGAACAGATGCATGCTCTATTATCTATATGCATTTCTATCTATCCACAAATTAAGCTTGTTGAGGAAAATGTGAATAATCAACTAAAAGAGAAGTATGGATAGAAGATAGCAAGGATGCAAAGAAGTGGCGAGGCTCTGTACATTGAACATTTTTCATATGTTTTCTCTAAATTTATTACTTCAATGCCAAACCATGGTGAGCCACTTGCAAATTATAACAAGGTACTATTGGATCTATTTCTACTTCTTTTTACAATTTTATTGCAATAAATGTGTGTTGTTAGATCCATGTATGTTTCTTATGTTGTTTAGGTTTTCTTATGAATTTCAAATTTCAGGTTGATGATTATTTACATTCAATAGCATTTCAATATATTATTATGTTTTAAAATTATAGATAGAAAGCACTATTAAAGTTATTAATTCAAGTGTCATTGGCTACACGAGTTTGACATTGTTTAAACCTTTTCTTGGGATGAAGCAAGAGATGTTTATACATGTTCTAGAAAGTACAAGTCTTGTGGATGTCAACAAATGAATGCTATGCATATGCATATTGGAAAATCAATAGATTAATGCATGGGGAATATTTGATGTGTGTATAATGTTGAATTTAATGTTGTTATTAGGTTATTTTCAATTTACTAGAGAATTTCCAAAACAACAGCATAAGTAGGATCACCGAAAGAAACATAATCACAAGGTACACAAAATTTTATCCTAGGAAACCCTCATGGGGGAGAAAACCCAACAAAAACTTTCTCAATAATAGATTGCCAATACAATGCCAAGACTTAATACCAAAACACCAAAGATAAACCAAGACCGAGTATGTGCCTCTCTTCTCCTTCCTCCTGCAACTACAACTGCCATCAAGATATGTGCACTAGATGAGTGAGTGAGTGAATGAACAAGTGAGGTTCCATCCTCACTTATAAATACATGTTGAGGATGTGTTAGGGTTATGTCTCTTCACTAAGTAGGGACGACTTCTTCCAAGAGTGGTTAAAACCACTTTATAAACCCTAGGGATCGAATTTACAACTACCACCATATAAATATGATTTGACCAATCCACAAAAGGGGATTTGGTCTTATACAAGGCCCGACATGATCAATCCAAAAAAGGGGATTTGATCTATAAGATAATAAATCAATTGTAATTATAATATTCTTCGAAGTTACAATATTTCAACACTCCCCCTTAACGAGAATAGTATTCTACTAACATAACCCAGTACAACATCATCAAGAGAGAGAGAGAGAGAGGGAAACAACATCATCAACATCTAGAACACTAACTGACATATCTACAAATCATCATAATTTTTTCTCATCATTAATGTCATCATCATTCACAACATGGAGATGGAGTAACATCATCATCATCATCTGCATGAAGCTGAAATATCAACATCAATTAGCATAACATTAAAGAAACAATATCACCAATCTAAGGCTAGTACACCATCAACAACATCATGAGTTTGATAGAACAACATCATCAATAGCACGAGTCTGAAAGAACAACATCATCAGAACGAGGCTGAGACAACAACATCATCAACAAGAGGGAGAGATAACAACATCATCAACATATGGAAACATAATGAGGCAGGTGCAACAAAAACATTTTGTGGTACTCTGATAGACTGTCCTTACCGGACCTTCATGATCTGCCCAAGAATCATAAGATTCCCTAGGATATAAAATCCTAACAAGCTACCATGTGGTACTCTGACAAACCATCCTTACCGGACCTCCGAGATATATTAGCACTTGGTAATTTATTTGGGTTGTATCAAAGAAACCCCAAGGTAACCTCAAATCAAATTTAGGTTGTATTCTGACCTATGCAACTAGAGAGGGCTCTCTCAAAATAAGTAAACATTGAAAATACTCAAAAAGATTTAGCAATGAGCACACAAAGTTCATATTCTGCGATAGGATAGGCTCTTTTTTTTTTAAATGGGTTGGTAGGACAAACAAGAGAAGGGAACCATTGGGCAATGGGGTCAAAGCTTGAACTTAAAAATATTAAGTCAATAGTTGGTGGTGTACTCTCAGAAAGCAAAGGCAAATTAAGTATTGTTTTTCAACAAATGATCAATATTTGGATGGCAGTAGAAAAGACGAAAGGATAACTCATTACACTAAGAGCACCTAACAAAGGGTGAGTTCTTAATGTAACTTTAGAAGAAAAACAGAAAGGAGATAGATCGCCATGGACAAAGCACTAAATATAGATGAATTCTGAACATGAAATCCTTAACACTTGAACAAGTATTTACAGTATGAATGGAGCATCAAATGTAGATGAATTCCAAACATTTACTCTCAGCTAAATACTAGAAAGAACAAACAATAATGGAGATAAGAATTAAAAGGAAAAACACATCGAGAACAACAACGTGATAAATCTTTACCTCCAAAAGCACCATACTTTTGTATTAATTCATAAGGATGTTCTAAGAAATCAATACATAGTCCAATAGCCTCTCTAGCTAAAAGTCCAACCCTTTCTCATTACAAAATACATGTTTAAATAATAAAAAATAATAACCATCAAGTTGTTGCTAATTTTTTGGAAAACTAAATCAAATAATAAAATAAAACTAAATCTAAAATTGGTTGCAAAAAGATCTCGAATGCTAGAGTTGGAGTAAAAAAAAAATTGATTTGATATTCTTGGTTTCCACCTCATCCCTGGAAATCTCTTCAAATGTTGATTTTGTGCTTGACCTCTCGTGTGTGATCTTTTACTTGCTGATATTCTGCCTTAAAGCATGGGATTGGTTGATTTTTTGCCTGAAATAAATCATTGACTGCCACATGCTCTTTGAAATTCCACTTGTACCCTTTCAAATCTAATTTATCCATATCCTCCTTAAAAATATCAATTTTCAAATATTTGGGAATACAATATTTTGATAAAAATAATTCCCAAATATTTTCTTTATCATGTAAAATTACATTTCCATATTTTGAAACATGCCAGTGGTTTTGAAAAACCATGTCAAATTTATACATATTTTCCATAAAACCATTTATTGCTTCGCTTCCCATGGTTTTGAAAACCATGTTTGGTAAACTATGAAAATATATTTTTAATCCTCCCCTTTTTACTTCTGTAAAAACTTTGGATAAGAAATTATCAAGACTTTCTCTTCATGTGCATTTTCTTATTTATAATTCCTTTCCTTCTTATATCCATAGCATAAAACATTTATTTCTCTACTCTGTAAAATTTTATTTTTATCTCTGTAAAAGTTTTCCATTGTGAGGAAAAATTTCTTTATAGAATTGGAAACTCCATGGTTTATATTGAAACATACTTCTTGAAAATTTCTCCTCATAAACATTCACCCCACACATTTATAAAACCCAACCAATATAGTAAATGGTATTGGAATGGTATTGCGGAGCTTGTGAAGAGTGGTTTTAATCCACACCACTCTGACCTCCGCAATGAACCATATAATAACAAGTACCCCAACATTAAAACAATGGTTTGGATTGCAGAACCACTTTACTAATCACTTTCAACCTCCGCAATGAATATCGACCATTGTCCATTCACCCTTTTGAATTTTCCATTTTAATTTAATATTGACTGAGATTCGTGCCCATGACTTGACTTGGGATTATGAATTATTTTTGGATTAATAATTAATATAAATATTTTAATATAAAAATAATTATATTAATAATTATAAAACTTTTCTATTCTTCTGGGGACTTTGGGCATATGAGGCTCATCACATGACTTTGTGGATAAGATAAGGGAACTTAAGCTTAATAAAAAGAAAGGAATATATGAAATTATCAATGGGAATATGATAATAAGGGAAAAAGTGAATGAAGTGATGGGACCAAGGAATTTAGATAATCGTTAAGGCTAGATATAGGTTTGGGATGTTTGTCAATTTTGACTCATGGAGAACATGACTATTTTGGATGATTAGTCAAGTGAAGGCTTTAGGTGATGCAAACTTGACGGAGCTAGTGAAAAAGTTTTAAAATCCGAGTGGAAAGATAGCACAAGGACAAGAATCTTTGGAAAAATTAATACAAATTAGCATGTGATAACATTGGCTCCATTGGGGATGGCACACTCCCTGTGAGTTTCCAAAGAATTGGTAGTCCATGTTCCTGATCCATTGGGTTGCTACAAACCTCTCACACCCTGCCACTTGCAACCTGCAAACTGTAACATGTAACCTTTCCTAACTGAAAATTCGTTGTTGAAAACTAAAACTGAAATTTATTGTCACTGCAATCTGAAAACACACTGAAACAATGTTTTTTTTTACGATAACGATTAGAGGAATTATATTAATGGTGCCAAAGCCACAAATCGGTTACAAATGGCAGGGCTACACAGAGCTACTGCCTACATAAACTGAGATACCATGCTAAAATTGCTAGAATCTTGGAAACGTTACACATTACTCAAAATACATCTTGTTGATAGCTATTTCAGCGAGCCAGAGCGGCTTCGTGTCATTACATCTTCCCGCTGATAGACATTTTTTTTCCTTTTGGTGACAACCTGCCATTCATTGCTTTGACCCTGGTTATGGATTTCCGGATGAGCTTGCACTTCTTCTGCCTCAACAATATCGGCCCAGCTTGAGGTTTTCTTGGTTGGGCTTGAAGCCCTGGGCAGAGCTGCTTCCGCTGGGTCTCCCCCCTTAATAGGTTCTTTGAGGACGGAGACGGATTCCCCTTCAGCTTCTGACGGCGGTATCTTTGCTTCAGCTTGCTTCTCCGGTTGCGCTCATGTCCACCAAGTGGGCCTTTGGCGTCAGGATGGTCTTCTTTTCCCGGATGACTTCTCACAATTCCGGGCTATGTGCCCTGTTTCAAAACAAACCCTGCATCTGAAACAGAGGTTCTCGAAATCGATCTTCTGGGTCCAAGAGAAGTTCTCTCCGAGGAGGTTGATTTCTGCTGGGAAACCCTTGTTGAAGTCCATCTCTACACAGATCCGAGCAAAGGTGGAGTTGACTGGGGCAGCTTCAGGGCAATTGCAGAGATATTTCCCTATGCCATTTCTGATAGCTTCAAGAGTTTTGTCCCCTCGGAAGTGTAGGGGGAGTGACGGGAGACGCACCCAGACCGGAGCAGTAGAAATAGAGGTCGTGGCTGGATCAAAGTCAGGGGTCCACGGCTGCACGGATAGCCCTGCTCTGCCCCAGAACCACGGCCCGGAGCTGGAAACCAAGTCTCCTTCATCAGAAGAATCAAAGATAGCTGTGAAAAAACCCTTCGCAAGGGGGCAGACTATAATCTCACCCTCAAGAAGAGGGGACCATTCGGAGTCGATCCAGGAATGAAGAGCAACCAGATTCGGCCAAAAGCCGTTAAACCTGCAAACCAGGGCAAACTTGCTGAGCTGAGAGGAATACTCCAGTACTTCCTTCGACAACTGGATAGAAACTGTCGGGGCTTCAACAATCGAAGTATTTGGAGCCGAAGAACCCCCTCGAAGGGAAGCAATATCTTTGAAAGTAGTTCATCCCGCACGGCCCAAAGAGGGACCCTGATCTGGGAGAGGGAGAGCGGAGTAACCCCCGTCGGGCTTGGCACAGGCGTTTGAAGAGGCGCGTGCAGGAGCAGGGGGGGCGCCGGTCGACATGGAGGACGCAGCCATGAGAGGGGACACAACAGCCGCAGGTGCAGCCACCAGGAAATTCACAGACACCATTGGGGACTGCCCGGAGCGATCTTGATGCCTGGATCAGGTCGGGAGGAGGCTAGTGGGCCTGTGGAGAGCTGCAGGACCAGGACAAAGCCCTAAAATCGAACCCTCGCCTTCTCTGTCGCCGCCGCCCTCTGTTTTTTGTTATGTGACCACCTCTTGTTACCCCCAGAAGCTAAAAACACACTAAAACAATGTTGCAACTGCAATCAACTGTTCAAAAAACTTCTTATACACATGCTGAAATGAGAACCTGTGAAAGTTGAAAACAAACTGAAAGAAATCATTGAATTCAAACTAGAATTTCACACTCAAACGAATAATAATGCTTGATCTTCGAGCTTATTTATGTACACAATCCTACTCTAACATGTTGAAGACAACTGCTGAATCAAGTGACATGGAAAATCTAGTGTAGCCAATCAAGTAACCAATTCAATAGTTTGACTCCTTGACCATGCTTGAACAAAATGAAAACTAGGCAATATAATAACATAGGCAATTCATGATGCATTTTGTCTCCACAATGAAAATATAGTTGAACATTTAAGATGAAAAAACCCTCCATGTAGTCAGCCAAAATATCATAGAAAACATATTTGTCAAAGTTTGTTTGTTGATCCCCAATATCAAAGGGAAAAGGTAGTCATGTTCCATTTTGCTTCTGTTGAAATAAAAATTCACAAGGAAGACTCTAAAATGAAGGAATTTGGGGTATGTTTTGATCTTCTAAAGCTTTGAGCTCTCTCTCAATATCTTTGGCAAATTCATCCAAAAACTGAATCTTGACCTCTGAGCTACATTTGCAAGACTTTAAATAAGAAGACAAAAATACAGAAAAATTTTCATCACCCCCATCTTCACTGCACATATCGTTCCATTCTATAAAAATTTGAATGGAAGGAGAGTCTGCCACAAACTTTGCCTCCTCCATCCATGTTTCCAAAAAGACAACCCAAAAAGTTGTAATAGTTCTAATAGATCTAGCAAGAAAACCTTCAGTCTAACTCTTACACTTTCCTTTGAATGAATCATAAATTTTTTTGATGAAAACGTCTCCATGCTTGACTCTAAGAAACTCAGTAAAGTCACGAAAGTTTGAGATATGCTTTAAAGTCAAACTCAGATCATCTCCACTAAATTTTGGACCATTTCTTAAAAATTATTCATCCTTGGGTAAAGGATTCGGGAAACCATAAATCTTTGAAAAGTTCAAACATGCATACCTTGAAACAATAGTAACAACAACTGAGCTCTCCATCAAATCCAGTGGAGTCACTAGTACCTTCTTCAAACTTTAAAACCTTCAAACAGTGGATTCGCCATTGATACACTGACATTTGGATACCACTGATAATGGAGTCGTCAGGTGGATGATTTACAACCTCCTTGTGTATGACTGTTGTCCACCATCAACAATCAGATCTGAACTTTTAAGTCATTCTATCCCATGGATGATTTAACCTTTGTTCCCCGACAACGACGCCAAAATGTAAGCACTTGGTAATTTCTTTGGGTTGTATCAAAGAAACCCCAAGATAACCTCAAACCAACTTTAGGTTGTATTCTGACCTATACAGCTAGAGAGGGCTCTCTCAAAATAGGTAAACACTGAAAGTACTCAAAAATATTTACCAATGAGCACACAGAGGTCAGATTCTGCAATAGGACAATTTTTTTTTATTTTTTAAAAGGGTTGGTAGGACAAACAAGAGAAGGGAACCATTGGGCAATGGGGTCAAATCCTAAACTTAAAAATATTGAGTCAATATTTGGTGGTCTACTCTCAGAAAGAAAAGGCAAAGTAAGTATTGTTTTTCAACAAATGATCAATATTTCGATGGTAGAAGAAAAGAGGAAAGGACAACCCATTACACTAAGAGCACCTAACAAAGGGTGAGTTCTTAATGTAACTTTAGAAGAAAAACATAAAGGAGATAGATCGCCATGGATAGAGCACCGAATATAGATGAATTCTGAACATGAAATCCTTAACACTTGAACAAGTATTTATTGTATGTGTTGGAGCCGCCCTTAACTGATTTATAACCTTTTACATTTTTCAGTCTTTGACACTTGAAATTTAAAGATGGCCTTTTGAATTTTTCCCCTGGAACTTTGAAAAGGTTTTTTACAACCTTGTCGAAGAAAAGCAATGATGTTTTTTCTCCCCTTAAAACAAGTTCGCTTTTGTACTAAACGTTCGACCTTTTTGGCTTTATTTCAGGATCTCGCAAGTCGAAAACTTTAATCCTTGAGTTCATACGTCTCAAGTCATGAAATGACGAAGTTGTTTTTTATTTTCCGCCCGAAGCACTAACTAGGGTAAAATCTTTTAACTTTTGATTTGACGTTTTCGGGGTTTCACGCCTCGGCACTCATCAAACCCATTTTTTCTTTTTTACAGTCCCAAGAACCGAGAATGCGAGGTACTTGTAAGATAACCTTGGTCAGAGATTAAAGGCAAAAGCTAACTATGGTTAAAATGGTTCTCGGCGCTTCGCCACTCGGCGCTATCTTTTCGAAAATCATGATGTCTAAAACTCCGACTCACGAAATCACGATGCGAGTATAGTATGATTAATTAGTCACCTAATCCAAGTTCTCTTAATCCTAATTAAGTCTTAATTGTCGATTTCTCGCATTTTCGTAACTCGGCATACTAATCTCCCGAAATTTTATCTTCGAAATTCAGAGTCGCGATACCGCGAGTAAAATGATTAGGAAATTAATCACGCTTTAAATCACGATTATCTCTCAAATCAAAATCGGTACTCGTAGTCACGCGAGTTGAAAACTTAAAATGTTAAAGGGAAATCCCCGATGCAGCGAAAAGCGAGAAAGATCTTTAACGTTGCTATATTTTGAATATTTTAAATTATAACGAGATAGGTCCTGCGCATCGAGGCTTGCACATTTCCCGAGGAAACTTTTTTCTTTTCATACTCCGATCGACTGGCAAGCTGCCAAACATTGATGACATTAATAGATAATTAGGGTAAATCTACGAATAAAGTAGATCATATTTTTACGCAATCAATTTGTTGTTAATTGTGATTGGACAGACTTATTACGGAGATTACAGAAGTTTCAAATATATACGGGAGTCCCATTTTGTTATAATGAAAAAAAATTTCATAAGCAAGTAAAGCTCATCATTTTCGAATTTGAATTAACTTCTTCATGTATACGCAGGTTTATCACAGAAGAACGAAAAAGCAAGCAACAGTCATGGCTCCGCGGAAAGTGACGAAGACTAATGTTGAAGTTACAAGACAGGGCTCAAACAATATCTCCGATACTTCACCCCGAAGTATCGAATCGATTCCCAACTGGTCGCATGTGTCCAATGCTCTGCAGGCATAATTAGTTGATTACTCAGATGATTCTGACGCCAATGAAAAAGACGATTTACACACCAAGTATAAGATAGTTGTCCATTCAAGGATGCACAGAATAGAAACCATGCCCCGGTTGCTTCCTTACTATGACATGATCCGTTGGGCTTTGGATCAAGTGGACCTGCCTACCAGAACAATTATGAATAGTCAGCGAGTGACTATCGGAACTTTCCGGCCCGAGCATTTACAAAGAATGTATAAGTTGCCTTCCACATTTGAATATACATACGGTGCGGATTTCTTGGAAGAAATCAAAAAGAAGGAGTGCACAGAATATGAAAAAACTATGCCAGGTTTGAGAAAGGATTGGGTTTCGCTCCCCGCGACATTCAGAGTGAATGAAAAGGGCGTGTATTCAATTTCTTCGCTAGAGCCACAATACAAGTATGTGGCCATGATGACATGTCGTCTGTTTGGGCGAGAAGACACCTCGCATTTCTATGTCTCTTGGGTGCCTCTCATATTTCGGGTCGCTAAAGGTTGCTCTTTGAATTGGGCAAAGATGCTCTCAGATAGCTTGGCCAACAGGGTCATAGAGTATCGGGAGAAAAAGGAAGGTGGGAAACCCTCAGCTTTCTACATGTCGGCATATATCATGGATGCAATATGTTCCATGATGCCTTTCCCCTTGATGAATTGGGCTTGTAATCCAGCCCAAGAAAAACCAGTGCACGAATACCATGATAAATTATGGGAAAGTAAATCTGGAAAGTTCCCATATGAGATTTTCAATTGGGTGATGGTGCCCCTGCACATCAATATTTTTGGTCACCCACCACCTCTCATATCGGATAGTGTTTCAACAGGTCTGAGTGGCATCGCAGATTGGTACGTAGAAACAAAGTTCTCATACATCAGAGTTTTCGGGGCTTCTATTCCCCCTCATGCGCTACCTTTGTTCATTCCCGATAAACTAGCTTGTCGTGAAGTTGCATGGCAAACAATAATCAGGGGAGTAAGCAAGGAGCTCAAGGGCTATTCAAAGAAGGTATGGCCTTCTTTTCCCATTCGAATGAATTCATATTCTTTATTATATTTTGGGCATGCCAAAGCCGAGGCTTCTACCCTAGAGGACCTAAATTTGGCCTCCATTGAGATTAAAAAACATGATCCACAGAAAGTCGTAAGCAATCATCTGGCTCATGTTGGGCTTAAGAGATTTGAACATGAGAATTCCCCCGCGGACGACATTTTCCGAGGAGCGAAATCTTATGAAGAGGTGTTAGCCCGGATCCAATCGCTAACACCCGAAGACGTAGCAGTTGTGTTAAGATTCCAAGAGCATAGGAGAAGATGTCTTCCCACTATGTTGGGAGGTTTGGCCATTGCTAAGACAAAAGATAAGAATGTTGAATATTCTACAGAGGTAATATCTATCCCTGGACAACAACCGGAGGAGGAGAAAACGAGTAATCCCGAAACAAAAGAAAGGACTCCAGATCCTCCAAGCAAACAGTTTTTAGAGGCTGAGGGAATGACTCTAGACCCGCCAAGAAAAGAGAGTTCGAAGGTTGAAGGAAAAATTCCAGACCCACCGGGAAAGTAGATAGTAGAGACTGAAAAAGAAGCCCCAAATACTCCAAAGGAACAGAACCCTGTCAACACTCCAAAAGAATCAACAAAGCAAATAGGAAAACCCATCTCCTCTGTCACACCCTTGCAGTCGGCACAAGGAGATGTTAGCGAGGGATGGATATTTGGTGAAGAACTGAGACCTATAAGGGCAGAAGAACTCCCTCCTAATGATTTCTTTTTTGACAAAAAGAGAAAAGTTGTAGTGAAGCGAGAATTTTATCAAGAGGGAGAGTCCACTGTTAAAAAATACAAAATCATGACAGATGGCAAGAGCAAGAAAAGTGACCAGCTTGCTACTAAAATCGCTGGAACACTGGGCGCATATGCTTCGGCAAATCAATTCTTGGTTGGGCAGATGAATCTCCAATTAAAAAGAAAGAATCGCCTCATCAGGACCCTCGAGGCCAAGTTGGCTACAACCACAGAAAATGCCAAGGGCCAGGCCAACATAGAGATTGAACAGGCTAGATTGGTTGATACAAATGAGATAGAAACACTCAAAGTCAAGCTGGAGCAAACGCATTCGGTGATCCGAGAAGGCCGGGTGCAGGCTGGTCAGCAGAGAAATATGATCACAGAGCTACAAGTTCAGTTAGAGGTTGCAGAAAGCAAGATGATCGACGTAGAGGGGTTTAAATCCCGAGCAATCGATATTCGGAGTCGGATCTTTTCTGTACAGCAGATTCTGCTGGACAAAGTTGGAATGATTCGAGAAGATTTTCTGTTGATGCATCATATTTCCAAGAATCTGACCGCCAGAGAAAAGAAAGATGAAGTTGCTCGGGTAGCCTTTCAAGAGGCAGTAATAGCTACCAACAACAGATTTTCCACAGATTCTCTAGGGCTCACCATCGCTGAACAAACAAGAGGTAATATTTTGTTAAAAGATTGGGAACATAATATTTCCTTGAACAAGGAACAGGCTCAAAAAGTAACATGTTCATTAGAAGAAGCCTTCACTGCCATAGATGGCGAGCTGCTAGAAATGGAGAATGGAGGTGACTCAGAGACGCTAAAGAAAATGAACGTAGGGCAGATCTCCCTCGATCTAAAGGAAAAGAATGAAAGAGATTCGGTGCATATCTCTAAGATGGACAGGGTAGATATGACTCAAGTTGATAAACATTTGATTCAACCAAGCACACAACTCAGCGCTCTTCACATCATTGACGCACAAATAGGTAATAAACTTCCACAGTTGGCTCGAGAGTGCTATTTCGCCGAGGCCAGCCGTCAAGCAGAGTCGTCACAGCTTGTATCCCAATTCGTGGACAGGTGTATGATATGCACTGAATCCACGCAAAGACAAGCACCTGGCCCTTTTTGAAAATAGAGTAGAAGAGATGGAGTGATTTCGCTCCTCACAACTGCCAAGCGGAACCTTCACAGCTTGTATCCAGTTTATGGACAGATGTATAATATGCACTGAATCACATAAAAGCAAGAACCTGGAACTTTTTGAAAAGAGAGTAGGGAAGGGAAAATTTGTATAAATAGATCACCCAAAGAAGCACCACCAGGCTGGACTTTTTGGTACTGATTTGTAAATTGAGTTTTGGCATTAAGAAGTTAATACAAGCAAAATTTAAAGATTCCCGATCCCGTCCCGACTGTATTACAAGTTTGTTTTCTTTATGTTTCATGTTTCATTTTGTTCTACTTCTCATAATCGATGTGTAGCGCTATACTTTAGTACGACCACTACTATAGAGAAGGGATTTCACCTTTCTGTAATTGGTTATTGTCTTTCCTCTGCACCAGCTATCAGCGGGTGTAAGACCAATTTGCATTTATAGAATTATATGTTTATTTACACTGTGTCGGTTATTTCCATACTAATATCTTCTTCTGTGTATGTGTGAGTTTTCTATTAACAGGAACTTTACGTATCTGCATCTTAATGTTTTTCTTTCATACTCGTCTTTTTATTAAAAATAATATTGTTACAGGAAAGGGCCTTATGTTTGCATTTCTATTTTATTCTTAAGGTTAAAATTTCTCTTTCTTAAAACCAAATTGAAACAGCGTTAAAATATCTCCCTAAAATTGTTTCCATACGGGTATTGTTCCTCAAATGACTGTCCCTGCAACAACTCAACCTAATATTCAACCCAGACTCTCTAATCAAAATCATATCGCTTTAAATCTTTTCGATACAATCCTTAAAACTGCTAACACCTGGGTGTTATCCACATTTTTGGTCATCGGGATGATGTCATGACAGTGTCATGATAATAGGAAATCAACCTCTTTACTGAGAACATTTTCATGAGAAAAGTTGCACTTGTCAGTTTCCAGAAAACTTAGCTTAAAGATAGTTCGCAGGCTGCATATATACTCACCTGCGGGAATCCTTAATTCCCGCAGGTTGCCTTTAGCTTGACTGCGAACTTCTCGCACTGTACTTGAAGTCAGGGTGTGGACATGTTTCTAAATAAGGAAAATGGATGAGTTCTCGATCCTTCTAGAAAGAATCTTCTAGAAGGATGAGTTGGCTTTTGAATGGTTGGCAAAATAATGACTTTCCAGATATCTTGGGATCATTCTCTATCCAAGTAAATAAACTATCTTCTCCTATATATTGAGGATATTGCTCATAGAAAGGGTTAACAAGAAATATTAGAAGCAAGTTAGTAAGAGATTGATTGGAGAATCAGTGCAAGACTGTATGGAGGACTAAAGCTACAGCAGCAAAGGACAATAGCAAGATCATCTTATGTGGTTGATTTTCTTCATGCATGAGCAAGTGTGTGTGTCATAACTAGAAGCCATTGAAAGGAGATCTACGACATCAAGGCTCGGGTTGTATATTTCTCTTTCAGTTAATTCAATACATGAATATGTCCCTTTCCCATAATGATGATGTCATCTTATTACATGATTCCTTGATCACATGTATAGACTAGGTATTGAATACATTAATTTTCTTGTACTTCGATTGGTTTGTACTGTTGTGATTGGACGGCACAAGAGCATTGAAGCGGATCAAGGAACAACAAAGATTTAAGGAGAGCATTCATAAGGTATGTCCACTATCCATTTCTCTTAGTTCGTTCAATAAACTAGATCTAGGGAAAGAGTAGTATTTTGTCTCGTTTTGTTCTAGATCCAGGTGGATCTAGGGAGATTGGTCTGTGTCCGCACTCACGAATTTATCCATTAACACCGGGAGGAATTAGAAATTTCATGGGCATCCATTGAGCGTGATATAACTGCTCAAGAGCAGTTGGAAGCTAGACGACGAGAACGTAGAAATCTGCTCTAGTTTCTCATACCGAAGGTGACTTTATCTTCGTATTCATCTTTTACATACTTTTGGATGCCTTGAAACTGTACTTTAAGCCTTAGTACAGACTCAGGAACAACATCTTTCTGGCGCCATTACCGGGGAGCGAAGTTACAAAATCTTTTTCCCTGGGAAAACGACAAACTATTTCGTTGATAGTGTTACTCTTTGATAGTGAACATAGAGTGCACACCGTTTTAAGGCTTGTTTAAAATCTTTCACTTGGCGACTCCACTGAAACACAAACTGGCGTCTGGTAGAAGGAATACGAGATAGAACCCGGATGGCAAGCTGATTATGCCTGTTAATGATCCTGAAAAAATTTCAAGAGCGAGAGGCTAGTCTAAGTCAACCGCTACCGTTCATAAGCCCAAAAACCCACTTTTAAAGACTAAATGCCCTTCAGAACCTCCTAATTCCTGCAGCCCTCTGTCTGATACCAGAGATCCAAAAACAGACTACTCTGAATTTAGGAGTGATATCCATTAGACTTTCCCATCTATAAACAAGGGAAAAGGTCCTTTAGAAAGATCGTTGTCATTTGACACACCAGCCTTTCTTCAACAGAATTTCCCAGTTTCACCTGATTCCAAGGAGTGTGTTACACCCTTATTTCCCACTCCCAAGTTGATGGCAGGCGTCGGAGGAGGAGGTAATGTCCCTCCTCCCATATTATTTGCAAAAGTAGCAGTGAGATATGCTCCCCTAGTTTTACCCGTTCACCTCCATGATTTACTTGACAACTACATCAAAAATCTCCCTAAGTTCACTGGGGAGGGAGATCTAACCGCGGCTGAGCATATAAAAAATTTTTACCAGTTCGCATACATCTTTGGTATTGAGCACGAGGATGTTTATTCGAGACTTATTGTACAGACCTTTGAAGGACAGGTCCGATCTTGGTTTAGAAGCCTTCTAGCAGCTTCCATTCGGACATATGATGCATTAGAAGACGCTTTCCTCAGACAATGGGGAGAGAGGAAAGATCACTTATATTACCTTACCGAGTTTGGTTCTCTAAAGAAAAAGAATTCAGAAACGGTTATGGAATTTATTCTGAGGTTTAACAAACTGTATAATAAAATTCCATCCGCTGTTAAACCTTCCGAACCCTCAGCCAAAGTAACCTTTGCAGGAGCTTTTGAACCTGATTTTGCCCTACTTTTGCGAGAAAGAAGAGGAGCCACCCTAAATAGAATGCAAGACGATGATGTCGAAATAGAATCTAATATGATGGCTTCAGGCAAGTTAAAGACTAAAGTAGAAACAGTCAACCGAGAAAATAGATGCTATAGGGAACCAGCGGGTCCTTCGGGGTCAAATAGATATACTGATGACAGAGTAGATGATATGGCCCGAATAATTAAAGAACTGTCTAAAAAAATCTCTAGGATGGAGTTGGATCAGGCTAAAACTGATTCTTCTAACAAAAAGGACTTCAGGAGAAACCCAAATCCCCAAAATCAACAGAGGCAAATAAAGAATGAAGATCAAAAAATACAAGCTCCACTAAAAAAGGAAAATTTTATAGGAACAAATGACCTCCAAGATTTCGGAGATTCGGAAGATGAAGTCGCGTGTTTTGGTGATGAATGTTCCCAGTCATTTTTTACCAAGGAAGACTATGAGAAATCTTTAAATACCTCTTAACCTTCTAATCAAGATGAAGAAAGTGATCATCCCGACCTCTGCGTATCTCAGCCAGAAACCGAAATGATAGCGGTTGATTTTCAACCCAAATACAATCTAAGATAAAAAAATAAGACCACCTCAACTGACCAATCTAAAAGAATCCTTCAAAGGGGTCAAGCTCATGAACCTCCTTCGGAAGAAACATTGTTACCCAGCAATAAAATCAAGGTAGAAAAAACTCAAGAGTTCGACGTGAAAAAAGTTGAAACCCAAACAAAGGAAACTGAACCAGTAGATAAAGTTATATCTTCGGCTAAAATCAAGAGTGATAAAGCAGTCCAGACAAATAAGTCGGAAAAGAAAATCTCGGAAGTCTTAACCAAAGAAACAGACAAGGTAAATTTATCTTTCAATTTCGAAAATGAACTAAATAAAATTAAGATACTGATTCCTTTGGTAGAATTAGCAAAAAACCCCACTTATCGGAACCAAATCGCCAAAATAATGGGTGTCTATGAGTCAGAAAGTCACTCTGATGTTATCAACCTAGAAGACGACATACCTAACATCACCTTTGGTCCTCATTTTGAGGGTTCTAAAGATAACGTCGCTCCTTTCTATATCACCCTAAATATACATGATCTATTACTACATAATTGTATGTTAGACTCCGGGGCTTCACATAATGTTATGCCCAAAATTATAATGGAGAGGTTGGGCCTCCAGATCACTAGACCCTATGGAGATCTATACTCTTTCGATTCGAGAAATGTTAAATGTATGGGGATGATAAAAGATCTGGTTGTTACCCTGGCTCAGGTCCCGGTCAAGAGTATCTTGATGGATGTGGTTATTGCAGATATTCCTCCCAAATATGGTATGTTGTTATCCAGATCATGGGGAGCCAAGTTGGG
>ML786817.1:85833-105023 GCA_009831015.1 Picea engelmannii | reverse complement strand
GCGTATACTGTCAGTGATCCTCAGAATCCAAATAACTTTCCCATTTACGTTGCAGACCAAGATCTGGGAAATTGCATATTGTCATTTGATGATGGTTTAGATGGGTGTCCAGAAGAACTTGATATGAAGAAAGAAGAGCTTAGCCCCTTGACTGAAGAACTACGCAAAAGTGGTATCTGGAAGATGTACTTCGATGGCACTTCGTCTTCTGAAGGAGCTGGTGTTGGCATACTTTTAGTAGCACCTGAAGGTAAGTTTATTGTTCCTTTCTCATATCGTTTGCAGTGGGATATAGATTACACCAATAACGTATGTGAGTATGAATCATTAATCTTAGGATTAGAGGCTGCAAAGAAGTTAAATATAAAAAACTTGGAGGTTTACGGTGACGCTGAATTGATAGTAAGACAAATAAACCAAAAATACCAAGCCAAGCATCCCAGACTAAGAACATACAGGAATTGTGCTTGGGATTTAATGGAGAATTTTTTCTCATCTATAAAAGTCCATTTTATTCCTCGCACAGAGAATCTACATGCTGACGCATTGGCTAAGGCAGCCTCAACCTTTTCTCCTCCCACGAACGTTAAACTGAAATATCATATTGAAATCAGATATAAACCCTATATACCCGACAATGTTAAACACTAGCAGATTTTTGAAGATGATGAACAAATTCAGAGATTTCTTATGGAAATAGGTGAGTTCTCTGAAACTTATCCAGACCAAGAAAACCAAAACGACCCGATGTGGACTATGCAAGAGGGTGAAGATCCTGAAACCTTTCGAGATAAAATAGCGGATCATCGCATGTTGGTCCTTAAAAACAACCAGATCCTGAAAGGCTTAATTCCTTTAGAAAGACTCTTCGATCAGAACGACATACCCGTGAAATCCACTTTGCAGCCCCAATTAGAAGAAGTGGAGGATTGCGACATAGGAACTGAAAAAGAAGCCAGGATAGTAAAGATATCTAGATTCCTCCCTCCCAAGGTAAAAGAACAATACAGAGACCTACTCAAACAGTCTACAGATGTTTTCGCCTGGTCCTATGAAGAGCTTCGAACGTATGATACTTCCATAATTGAGCACAAGATACCGTTGAAGCCCGGGATCAAGCCTTTTGGGCAAAATCTTAGGCAATTTAACCCCATTTTGTTGCCCATCATTGAAAAGGAAGTTAAGAAGCTTTTAGATGAAAAAATAATCGTACCTCTAAGGTACTCAGACTAGGTGGCCAATTTAGTCCCTGTCAGAAAAAAGAACGGAGAAATCAGACTATGTGTGGATTTCCGGAACTTGAACAGGTCCTCTCTTAAGGATAATTATCCGCTCCCCAAAATGGACCACGTCCTGGAAAGGGTATTTGGAGAAAATCGAATGTCTATGATAGATGGGTTTTCTGGGTACAACCAAATCGCCATGAACGAACTAGACAGAGAAAAAACCACTTTCACCACACCATGGGGTACATTCATGTATGATAAAATGCCTTTTGGTTTGATGAATGCAGGGGCTACATTCCAGCGCGCTATGGACATCGCTTTCGTCGGAGAAAGAGACAAGTTCGTAGTAATCTACATTGACGATTTAACGGTTTTCTCTAAAACCGATGAAGAACATTTGATCCATTTAAAATAGACTTTCAAAAAATGTCACAGGTATGGCCTATCTTTGAACCCAAAGAAATCACATCTCGCTATGCAAGAAGGTAAGATTCTGGGGCATATCGTATCTAAAGATGGGATCAGGATCGATCCTAAGAGGATTGAAGCAATACAAACTATCAAGATTCCTAGGCACGTAAAAGAAATTCAATCTTTCTTAGGAACAATAAACTTTTTACGAAGGTTTATACCAAATTTTGCTGAGATTGTCAAATTGATCACAGGAATGCTGAAAAAGGATAGCAGAGTAAATTGGATGACCGAGGCTAAAGCATCGTTCGAGCATATTAAAAAAGTCATCAGTGAAGCACCTGTGTTAACAAGCCCAGATTACTTGAAAGATTTCCTTATCTTCTCGTTCACCTCTGAACATACTATCGCCGTGGTGTTGCTACAAAAAAATGATGAAGGCTTCGAACGCCCGATCATGTTTTTTAGCAAGAGCCTTAGAGACGCCGAACTAAAATATGATATAATAGAAAAATAGGCGTACGCAATGGTGAAAGCACTTAAAGCATTCAGAAGATACATTCTGCATTCAAAAATTATCGCGTACGTACCAACCAGTGCTGTGAAGGATATATTGGTACAGCCAAATAGTGATGGAAAACGAGGGCATTGGCTCGCTAAAATAAAAGAATTTGATCTGGAAGTCAAGCCTACTAAATTGATAAAGGGGCAGGGTCTGGCCAAACTCTTGGCTCAGTCGAACCTTAGAGCTCTTGACATCAATTGCCTACAAGGGGAAGATGGAGACACACATTTGCAAGAGTCGGATGACCAGACACATCCAAGCAAGGTTGAAGAAAAATTCGTGTTGTCGGGATGGTATAAAGATATAGTTTTCTATTTGTTAAACCTGAAATGTCCAGATGGACTAAGACCAGCCAAATGCAGAACTTTAAAACTCCATACTGCAAAATATTGTATCTCCGAAGATCAACTATATTGGAAGGATCCACTCAGGTTCTTACTTGTCTGTTTGGTTGAGTCGGAGACTCCACGGGTTATAGAAGAATTTCATGAAGGAATCTGCGGAGGACACCATGCATGGAGAGCCATAGCCTACAAGATCTCGAGGGCCGGATACTATTTGCCAAAACTATTTTTGGACATCAATGCCAAAGTACGCGCCTGTTACTCATGTCAAATATTCACTGGTAAGCAGAAACTCCCTGCACTACCACTAGTTCCAGTCAAAAACGAAGCCCCATTTCAACAATGGGGATTAGAATTCATAGGGGAAATAAATCCCCATTCCAGTGCTCAGCATAGGTGGATCTTAACAGCCACATATTATTTTACAAAGTGGGTGGAAGCAATTCCAACCAAAAGGGCAACAGACTCGGTGGTGATCGACTTCTTGGAAGATAACATCTTGTTGAGATTCGGGTGTCCTCAAAAGATTGTTACCGACAATGCCCAGGCCTTCAAATCCATGGCTATGATCAATTTCTGCCAAAAGTACAGTATCGTTCTCGGCCATTCCACTGCTTATTACCCTCAGGGAAATGGATTGGCCGAATCATCTAACAAGAGCCTGGTAAACGTAATTAAATAAAAACAAAAGGTCCTGGCATGTACATTTGAAGTACGCTTTGTGGGCAAATCACATCAGCACTAAAAGGTCCATCGGCATTTCGCCGTTTCAGTTGGTCTATGGGACTGAGGCGATTCTGCCTATAAACTTAGCGTTGTCAATGATGAAATTATGGAAGGATCAGAACGAAGAACCCAATCATGTAACCAGGAGAATTAATCAGTTGATTGAGGTTCAACAACACAGAATAGAGGTTGATGAGAAAATGCAGAAATACCAGGACGATATGAAAGCATTGTTCGACATCAAGGCAAAGAACAGAGAATTCCTCCCAGGTGATTTAGTGTTAATATGGGATACAAGAAGGGAAGAAGCCGCTAAACATGGAAAATTTGATCACCTTTGGTATGGACCATTCAGGGTCTCGGCTCCAGAAGGAAAGAATTCCTTTCTTCTGGAAAATATTGATGGAGAAGTTCTCAGCGCCCCAATCAATGGGCGGTACTTAAAGCACTACATGATGTGACAGTCGTCGGATAAAAAAGAAATAAAGTGAAATAGGAAATTATATGTATATATTTGTAAATAAATAAATGTTATTATGAGTTTTTGTACATATTTATGTTTTCGTTCAAACATTTACTTTTAATTTTTTGGTTTTCGTTCCTAAACTCTCAACACATTTTCAATAAAATTTGTATTGGTTGTTGCAGGATTCCAGTTGCAGACGAAACTAGCTGAAAAAATAATATGCAGGTCGATATTGGGAATAGAACGACATAAAACAGGTGATACAGAAGAAAATTCATAATCCACAAAGGAATTGAAAAGAAAAGACAGAGGTGAGTTTTTTCAATATACAATTCATAAAAGGTTGTTTAAGCAAACTAAGGTAACATTTTTCAGATTTGCAATACAAAAGGTTAGATAATAGTAATATTTTGGGTTTCATAATATTCAAATAAAATGAATACGTTAAACCTAAAAACAGTCAGTCATAATTTTTGTTCCTAAATATATTCAAAAACTAGTCCCAAACTGTTGTGATCCTTTGTATATTAACCCATTGAATCGCTGCCTTGTTTTCTGTCTATATTTGGGCGTAACTTTGGGTAAGTCACTATCTTCCCAAGTCTTAGTGAAGGGGTAAAGGTTTTTCGTTTTAAACCTCAGGGATTTCGAAGCAGATCTTAATAAGAAAGTTGGTCTCCACAACTACCTGATCTTCTGATAAGCTAAGGGACGTTTATAGCGATCCTAACTTTCCTAGGTTTTTCAACAGTGTCGGAAAAATCAAAGCTTGCTTGAACAGGATGTTCCCTAAAATTTTATTATTCTCCCCTATCTCCCTAAGAACCAAAGTTCTTGTGAGGGTCAAAGGAAGGTTGATACCGAGTAATCAAAATAAGTGGACATACCTCTGATAAAAAATATTACACAGATTTCAGCCTTGATAAAAAACTGATTGCTCCCATCTTCGTGTTTTAAAAATAAATACTAAGACAGGTGGTGAAAGGAAATTCAGAAATGATTGCCCCCACCTAGTCCATTAAGACGGTGAAAGGAAATTCAGAAATGATTGCCCCCACCTAGTCCATTAAGACAATGAAAGGAAATTCAGAAATGATTGCCCTCGTCTTAGCGTTTAAATGCATAAATATTTTCCGAAGTGGTGAAAAGAAATTCAATAAAAAAGGGGTCAGACAACTTCACCGGGGTACTGAACAGGCTCGCTGGCAGTGAAGCAATGTCTGAGAGATTTGTAAGGCTGTTACACATAAATATAAATCTACTCCAGTAACCAACACTTTCTGGAAGCCTAATCATTTCCCCAAATTCCGATGGGACTTCCCTATTTTAAATTGTATAATAACATTCTTTAAATGCAAGCTGAGAATCGTAAGATCTGTTGAATATCCTAGGGTCGTTTTGACTGTCTTAAAGCATCCCCAAAGTTAGTATGAGAAAGGGAAGGTTGTGAAAGTGACTTCGGTCGTGTTTGGAAAGAGTACCTGAGTTCGGAAAAACTTCTTGAAGTACAAAACGAAGCTTTTCCCTCCCTTCTATCTTTTTCCTTGAGCTTTCTGTTGATTTTAGCTTGTGACTCCATTTACCCAATATTGGCACCTGGTCTACTGTTCTTCACGCCTCACAGGGAGGCATGATCCCTAGTTGGAGCATATGTTGCAGCCGCCCTTAACTGATTTATAACCTTTCACATTTTTCAGTCTTTGACACTTGAAATCTAAAGATGGCCTTTTGAATTTTTCCCCCGGAACTTTGAAAAGGTTTTTTACAACCTTGTCGAAGAAAAGCAGCGATGTTTTTTCTCCCCTTAAAACAAGTCCGCTTTTGTACTAAACGTTCGACCTTTTTGGCTTTATTTCAGGATCTCGCAAGTCGAAAACTTTAATCCTTGAGTTCATACATCTCAAGTCACGAAATGACGAAGTTGTTTTTTATTTTCCACCTGAAGCACTAACTAGGGTAAAATCTTTTAACTTTTGATTTGACGTTGTCGGGATTTCGCGCCTCGGCGCTCATCAAACCCATTTTTTCTTTTTTACAGTCCCAAGAACCGAGAACGCGAGGTACTTGTAAGATAACCCTGGTCAGAGATTAAAGGCAAAATCTAACTATGGTTAAAATGGTTCTCGGCGCTTCGCCACTCGGCGCTATCTTTTCGAAAATCATGATGTCTAAAACTCTGACTCACGAAATCACGATGCGAGTATAGTATGATTAATTAGTCACCTAATCCAAGTTCTCTTAATCCTAATTAAGTCTTAATTGTCGATTTCTCGCAGTTTCGTAACTCGGCATACTAATCTCCCGAAATTTTATCTTCGAAATTCCGAGTCGCGATACCGCGAGTAAAATGATTAGGAAATTAATCACGCTTTAAATCACGATTATCTCTCAAATCAAAATCGGTACTCGCAGTCACGCGAGTTGAAAACTTAAAATGTTAAAGGGAAATCCCCGATGCAGCGAAAAGCGAGAAAGATCTTTAACGTTGCTATATTTTAAATATTTTAAATTATAACGAGATAGGTCCCGTGCATCGAGGCTTGCACATTTCCCGAGGAAACTTTTTGCTTTTCATACTCCGACTGACTGGAAAGCCGCCAAACATTGATGACATTAATAGATAATTAGGGTAAATCTACGAATAAAGTAGATCATATTTTTACGCAATCAATTTGTTGTTAATTGCGATTGGACAGACTTATTACAGAGACTACAGAAGTTTCAAATATATACGGGAGTCTCATTTTGTTATAATGAAAACTTTTTTCATAAGCAAGCAGAGCTCATCATTTTCGAATTTGAATTAACTTCTGCATGTATACGCAGGTTTATCACAAAAGAACGAAAAAGCAAGCAACAGTCATGGCTCCACGGAAAGAGACGAAGACTAATGTCGAAGTTACAAGACAGGGCTCAGACAATATCTCTGATACTTCACCCCGAAGTATCGAATCGATTCCCGACTGGTCGCATGTGTCCAATGCTCTGCAGACAGAATTAGTTGATTACTCAGATGATTATGACGGCAATGAAAAAGACGATTTACACACCAAGTATAAGATAGTTGTCCAGTCAGGGATGCACAGAATAGCAACCAGGCCCTGGTTGCTTCCTTACTATGACATGATCCGTTGGGCTTTGGATCAAGTGGACCTGCCTACCAGAACAATTATGAATAGTCAGCGAGTGACTATCGGAACTTTCCGGCCCGAGCATTTACAAAGCATGTATAAGCTGCCTTCCACATTTGAATATACATACGGTGTGGATTTCTTGGAAGAATTCAAAAAGAAGGAGTGCACAGAATATGACAAAACTATGCCAGGTTTGATAAAGGATTGGGTTTCACGCCCCGTGACATTCAGAGTGAATGACAAGGGTGTGTATTCAATTGCTTCGCTAGAGCCACAATACAAGTATGTGGCCATGATGACATGTCATCTGTTTGGGCAAGAAGACACCTCGCATTTCTATGTCTCTTGGGTGCCTCTCATATTTCGGGTCACTGAAGGTTGCTCTTTCAATTGGGAAAAGATGCTCTCAGATAGCTTGGCCAACAGGGTCATAGAGTATCGGGAGAAAAAGGCAGGTGGGAACCCCTCAGCGTTCTACATGTCGGCATATATCATGGATGAAATATGTTCCATGACGCCTTTCCCCTTGATGAATTGGGCCTGGAATCCAGCCTAAGAAAAACCAGTGCACGAATACCATGATAAATTATGGGAAAGTAAAGCTGGAAAGTTCCCATATGAGATTTTCAATTGGGTGATGGTGCCCCTGCACATCAATATTTTTGGTCACCCACCACCTCGCATATCGGATAGCGTTTCAACAGGTCTGAGTGGCATCGCAGATTGGTACGTAGAAACAGAGTTCTCATACATCAAAGTTTTTGGGGCTTTTGTTCCCCCTCATGCGCTACCTTTGTTCATTCCCGATAAACTAGCTTGTCGTGAAGTTGCATGGAAAATAGTAATTGGGGGCGTAAGCAAGGAGATCAAGGGATATTCAAAGAAGGTATGGCCTTATTTTCCCATTCGAATGAATTCATATTCTTTATTAGATTTTGGGCATGCCAAAGCCGAGGCTACTGCCCTGGAGGACCTAAATTTGGCCTCCATTGAGATTAAAAAACATGATCCACAGAAAGTCGTAAGCAATCATCTGGCTCATGTTGGGCTTAAGATATTCGAACATGAGAATTCCCCCGCGGACGACATTTTCCGAGGAGCGAAATCTTATGAAGAGGTGTTAGCCCGGATCCAATCGCTAACACCCGAAGACGCAACAGTTGTGCTAAGATTCCAAGAGCATAGGAGAAGATGTCTTCCCACTGTGTTGGGAGGTTTGGCCATTGCCGAGACAAAAGATAAGAATGTTGAAGATTCTATAGAGGTAATATCTATCCCTGGACAACAACCGGAGGAGGAGCAAACAAGTAATCCCGAAACAAAAGAAAGGACTCCAGATCCTCCAAGAAAATAGTTTTCAGAGGCTGAGGGAATGACTCTAGACCCGCCAAGAAAAGAGAGTTCGGAGGTTGAAGGAAAAATTCCAGACCCACCGGGAAAGCAGATAGCAGAGACTGAAAAAGAAGCCCCAAATACTCCAAAGGAACAGAACCCTATCAACACTCCAAAAGAATCAACAAAGCAAATAGGAAAACCCATCTCCTCTGTCACACCCTTGCAGTCGGCACAAGGAGATGTTAGCGAGGGATGGATATTTGGTGAAGAACTGAGACCTATAAGGGTAGAAGAACTCCCTCCTAATGAGTTCTTTTTTGACAAAAAGAGAAAAGTTGTAGTGAAGCGAGAATTTTATCAAGAGGGAGAGTCCACTATTAAAAAATACAAAATCATGACAGATGGAAAGAGCAAGAAAAGTGACCAGCTTGCTACTGAAATCGCTGGAACACTGGGTGCCTACACTTTGGCGAATCAATTCTCGGTTGGGCAGATGAATCTCCAATTAAAAAGAAAGAATCGCCTCATCAGGACCCTCGAGGCCAGGTTGGCTACAGCCACAGAAAATGCCAAGGGCCAGGCCAACATAGAGATGGAACAGGCTAGATTGGTTGATAAAAATGAGATAGAAACGCTCAAAGTCAAGCTGGAGCAAACGCATTCGGTGATCCGAGAAGGTCGGGTGCAGGCTGGTCAGTAGAGAAATATGATCACAGAGCTACAGGTTCAGTTAGAGGTTGTAGAAAGCAAGATGATTGACGTAGAGGGGTTTAAATCTCGAGCGATCGATATTCAGAGCCAGATCTTTTCTGTACAACAGAGTCTGCTGGACAAAGTTGGAATGATTCGAGAAGATTCTCTGTTGATGCATCAGATTTCCGAGAATCTAACCGCCAGAGAAAAGAAAGCTAAAGCTGCTCGGGTAGCCTTTCAAGAGGCAGTAATAGCTACCAACAACAGATTTTCCACAGATTCTCCAGGGCTCACCATCGCTGAACAAATAAGAGGTAATATTTTGTTAAAATATTGGGAACATAATATTGCCTTAAGCAAGGAACAGGCTCAAAAAGTAACCTGTTCGTTAGAAGAAGTCTTCACTGCCATAGATGTTGAGCTGCTAGAAATGGAGAATGGAGGTGACTCGGAGACGCTAAAGCAAATGAACGTAGGTCAGATCTCCCTCGATCTAAAGGAAAAGAATGAAAGAGATTCGGTGCATATCTCTAAGATGGACAGGGTAGATATGACTCAAGTTGATAAACATTTGATTCAACCAAGCACACAACTCAACGCTCTTCACATCATTGACGCACAAATAGGTAATAAACTTCCACAGTTGGCTCGAGAGTGTTATTTCGTCGAGGCCATCTGTCAAGCAGAGCCGTCACAGCTTGTATCCCAGTTCGTGGACAAGTGTATGATATGCACTGAATCCACGCAAAGACAAGCACCTGTCCCTTTTTGAAAATAGAGTAGAAGAGATGGAGTGATTTCGCTCCTCACAGCTGCCAAGAGGAACCTTCACAGCTTGTATCCAGTTTATGGACAGATGTATAATATGCACTGAATCACGTAAAAGCAAGCACCTGACACTTTTTGAAAAGAGAGTAGGGAAGGGAAAATTTGTATAAATAGATCACCAAAAGAAGCACCATCAGGCTGGACTTTTTGGTACTGATTTGTAAATTGAGTTTTGGCATTAAGAAGTTAATACAAGCAAAATTTGAAGATTCCCGATCCCGTCCCGACTATATTACAAGTTTTTTTTCTTTATGTTTCATGTTTCATTTTGTTCTACTTCTCATAATCGATGTGTAGCGCTATACTTTAGTACGACCACTACTATAGTGAAGGGATTTCACCTTTCTATAATTGGTTATTGTCTTTCCTCTGCACCAACTATCAGTGGGTGTAAGACCAATTTGCATTTACAGAATTATATGTTTATTTACACTGTGTCGGTTATTTCCATACTAATATCTTCTTCTGTGTATGTGTGAGTTTTCTATTAACAGGAACTTTACATATCTGCAGCTTAATGTTTTTCGTTCATACTCGTCTTTTTATTAAAAATAATACTCTTACAGGAAAGGGCCTTCTGTTTGCATTTCTATTTTATTCTTAAGGTTAAAATTTCTCTTTCTTAAAACCAAATTGAAACAGCGTTAAAATCTCTCCCTAAAATCGTTTCCATACGGGTATTGTTCCTCAAATGACTGTCCCTGCAACAACTCAACCTAATATTCAACCCGGACTCTCTAATCAAAATCATATCGCTTTAAATATTTTCAATACAATCCTTAAAACTACTAACACCCGGTAGGAATTAGAACTTTCATGGGCAGCCATTGAGCGTGATATAACTTCTCAAGAGCAGTTGGAAGCTAGATGACGAGAACGTAGAAATCTGCTCTAGTTTCGCATACCGAAGGTGACTTTATCTTCGTATTCATCTTTTACATACTTTCGGATGCCTTGACACTGTACTTTAAGCCTTAGTACAGACTCAGGAACAACAGTATGAATGGAGCATCAAATGTAGATGAATTCCAAACATTTACTCTAAGCTAAATACTAGAAAGAACAAACAATAATGGAGATAAGCATTAACAGGGAAAACACACTGAGAACAACATCGTGATGAATCTTTACCTCCAAAAGCACAGTACTTTTGTATTAATTCATAAGGATGCTCTGAGAAATTGATACACAGTCCAATAGCCTCTAGCTGAAATTCCAACCCTTTCTCATTACAAAATAGATGTTTAAATAATAAAAAACAATAACCATCAAGTTGTTGCTAATTGTTTGGAAAACAAAATCAAATAATAAAATAAAACTAAATTTAAAATTGGTTGCAAAAAGATCTCGAATGCTAGAGTTGGAGTCAAAAGTTTTGATTTGATATTCTTGGCTACCACCTCATCTATTTACCACTAATCTTGTGCCTGGAAATATCTTCAAATGTTGATTTTGTGCTTGACCTATGGTGTGTGATATTTTACTTACTGATATTTTTCCTTAAAGCCTGGGATTGGTTGATTTTGTGCCTGAAATAAATCATTGACTACCACATGCTCTTTGAAATGCCATGTGTACCCTTTCAAATCTAATTTATCCATATCCTCCTTAAAAATATCAATTTTCAAATATTTGGGAATAAAATATTTTGATAAAAATAATTCCCAAATATTTTCTTTATCCTGTAAAATTGCATTTCCATACGTATTTTCCATAAAACCATTTATTGATTCGCTTCCCATGGTTTTGAAAACCATGTCTTCAAATCCTCCCCTTTTTACTTCTGTAAAAACTTTGGATAAGAAATTATCTAGACTTCTTGTTCACGCATTTTCTTCTTTATAATTCATTTCCTTCTTATATCCATAGCATAAAACATTTATTTCTCTGCTCTGTAAAATTTTATGTTTAACTCTGTAAAAAATTTCCTCATAAGCATTCATGCCACACATTTATAAAGCCAAACCAATATAGTAAATGTTATTGCGGAGCTTGCAAACAATGGTTTTAATCCACATCACTTTGACCTCTGCAATGAACCATATAATAACTAGTAACCCAACATACATTAAAACAATGGTTTGGATTGCAGAACCACTTTAGGAAGTTAACCCCAAATCACTTTCAACCTCCGCAATGAATATTGGCAGTTGTCTATTCACCCTTTTGAATTTTCCATTTTAATTTAATATTCATTGAGATTTGTGCCCATGACTTGACTTGGGATTACGAATTATTTTTGGATTAAATATTAATATGAATATTTTAATATAAAAAAAATTATATTAATAATTATAAACCTTTTCCATTTTTCTAAGGACTTTGGGCATATGAGACTCATCACATGACTTTGTGGATAAGATAAGGGAGCTTAAGCTTCATAAAAAGAAAGGAATATATTAAATTTTCAATGGGAATATGATAATAAGGGTAAAAGTGAATGAAGTGATGGGACCAAGGAATTTAGATAAGCATTAAGGCTAGATATGGGTTTGGGATATTTTCCAATTTTGACTCATGGAGGACATGACTAATTTGGATGATTAGTAAGTGAAGGCTTTATGTGATGGGAACTTGACGGAATTGGTGAAAAAGTTTTAAAATCTGAGTGGAAAGATAGCACAAGGACAAGAGGCTTTAGAAAAATTAATACAAATTAGCATGTGATAACAAGATCTTCCCAGGAATCATAAGATTCCCTAGGATATAAAATCATAACGGAGCTACCACTACTGACCAAAACTGGCATATACATGCATAGGTACTTTGACAAACCGTCCTTACCATACATTCGGGATCTTCCCAGGGATGATCAATCCCCTAGGATATAAAATACTAATAGAACTACCTGTTGTTGGTTAGGATACTATAGTATCATCAATATTACTCCCCCTTTCAAGGGAGGTCCTTTCGGAAAACACCAAGCTTGTCTTGAAAGTAGTCAAACTTCACATGAGACAGAGGCTTGGTCAACACATCTGCAACCTTCTCATCTGTGAAAACATATTGGAGCTTTAAAACTCCTCTCTGCACCATATCACGAATGTAGTGATACCATATCTCTATGTGCTTCAACTTATCATGGAACATTGGGTTCTATGTCATCTTTATACAACTCTAGTTATCACATAAAATCATGGCGGCTTCCATATCCAGGTCAAACAGACCTGTCAACAACTTCCGAAGCCATATGGATTCACAACTGGTGGAACATGTTGCAATGTATTCTACTTCTGTCGTGATGAGAGCAATACTAGATTGCTTCCTTCTTTTCCATGAAGTCATGGTTGACCCCAGACTGAAACAACATCCTAAAGTGCCCTTTATATCAGAAGTCGATGCAAGAGTATCGCTCCACCTCAGCACATGCCAGTTGATTAACATGTGTGGTACGCATTCAAGGAAGGGAGAGGTGTTGCCCTCTCTTTTTTCCTTCAAGAATCTAAGGCTTGATCTAGACAATTAATGCCGACAGGATGGAAAAGACAAATTGTGCTTTCACACAAGCTAGAGATAAGGTCGTCATTAAGTGGTTAATGGTAGGAGGGAGCTGCATCCAATTTGGAGCATATTTACATCATTGTAAACTACCTCGGTAGTCAGGAATTTTGAATGGTGATTTGACACCACTAGATTATCTTGTAGGGAAGCTCACCGAGCCCCTCTTGTATAAATGCTTGTATTGTTTCTAGTAGAAAGAGTTAGCTAAGATAGAGTTAGCAAAGAAGTAGACACGGATGCATAGGAGTTAGGGAGAGAAAAATAGAGGGTCGAGACTCAGTTGCAGTCTAGACTCAAACATTTGTAATTGGACATTCTGCCATTAATAAAAATAAAAAAAAAAGGAAAAGTTTTTCCTGTTTATGAATTTTCTGTGTAATGGGTGTATGGATATTTTGTTGAGAATGTCATTTGTATGCATTTAAATCATAGATGAATGTTAGACATCATATTCAGGGATAGAGATACAATTTTCTATCTATGAGTGTGTTGGATTAATTCTGGTTCTCTATGCTAAGTGCAAGGACTGAGCGACAAAGTGAGGAAAATCTGTGAGCTGACGCAAGGAGTGCATGTATGAACTCAGTGAAATCAGAAGAGAAGCTACCAGGAGGGCACACCAGGGTAATTCACAGACTCAGGAGGAAATTTCAAGGTGGTTAGGTACCTTGGAAATAAAAATTATGCATAGGAAGACACAATCCAGAGTGATTGAACACTCTGAAGTACTCTTCCAGGAGGGCATTGAGTTGGTGTGAATACACACATGAGCATGACGATTGGAAATGTTGGAATCCTTAAGAGAATCCCATGGTTTTTTAACACTCCGAGGAAGGAAGGATTTGCAAGAGTGCATCGACAAAGGAAAGGATATGCCTTAAGATGTTCAGATAGGGTAAGGGAGAATCCATCAAGAATCTTAGTTGAGTGCAAGGATTATGCCCAGGAGACTATAAGGCCATCTTACAAAGCTCAGGAGGGAGAGCGATACTCTTCCAGGAGGGAACGATAAAATTCACAAGAGAATGAAAGAACCGCGAAGGTGTTCAAGACGAGCAAAGTCGCAAAAGAGTCTACACAGAACTCTACAAGGAGTGCAGAAGGCGTTTGAGAATATCCTAAGTCTCGAAAGAGAAATTGCGCTAAGTGTGAAAAGGATCCAAGGACTTGCTGAAGTCCCGAAGGCCGTGAAGTCGTCCATTGTCAGGGGACAGGTGGAAGCAAATCTGAGAGTTTGAGAGTTCATACTTTGGAAGAATTGCAAGGAGAGCAATTCAAACTTTGTGAAGGGTGAAGTGCAAAGTGATTCTAGACCGTTGGATCCAGGAGGACGCGTGGTGGAGATCCACGTATTTCAGAGGAGGAACCCTTTGGAGAAAATTCAAGAGGAGAATACCTGAAGAGCTAAGGGCCGAAGTAATCTTGTTCATTCATTGAGATAGGACGCATGGCGAGAAATCAACGCTTCGTTGATTCACAAATCGGGAGAAGAAGATTCAAGAGAAGAGAGGACTTTCCAAGTCCGAAGTCGTGATTCGATCTCAAGCATCAATCGCAAGGAGAACGTGGACCGTAGATTTGGTCCCAAAGAATTCACCGATTCGAAAATCAGGGAAAAGGGAGCAAGCAATTCATGAATGTTCTAAAGCACAAAGTCATGAAGGGAGCTATCCCATGATCATAGTCCATGGTCACATCAAGGAGGAATCCTAGCATAGAGAGCTAGCATCTATTGGCGTTAATATTTGAAAAGTGCTAAGGAGAGGGTTCGCAGGTGCCACACAACCTGCACCGAGAAAGTAAAGGGCTTATATCAAGTTAAAATTGGTTCCCATTTGGAGCCCGACGAACCATTCGGTTCAGTGACTTGAACGATCCTAGACCGGGAGGTCGAGAAACCCCTTTGGAGGAGAAGGAGGGGGGTGGCTTCGTTGTCAAGTGGTATCAGAGCGAATGCATAATTGATTTATGTAGGCAAGGGAGACAGCGTGCGATACTCTGTTGAAACTATTGCAAGGTGTGCAATAGATGGTAAACAACCAAGTGGGTTGTAGGTGAAGCAATATGGTCCTTGGAAGTTATGAGTGTGGTCGAGGAGAAGTCCATTCGTAAAGGATAAAAGTTGAGACGAACAAGGAGCTTAGGGAAATCGGGGCAGAGATGGAGAAGTTAGTGTTCAAGATGCAACAAGAGGCAAATGCATGTTGGAGGTATGAATGGCCTTTGAAGAGGATAGTTAAATGGCTTGTTTAGAAGTTGTTGGCCAGAAGGCAACAATAGGTGTTAAAAAGGTGGTCAAGGCATGCTGAAAACCTCAGTGATGAGGGAAAGAGATCTGGCAGAGGTCCCATAGGTTGTCAGGTGCGAAATGAGAAGGGATCAATGGATCTCGTAAACTGTCAGGTGGGCAGAGGGGACATCCCGAATTTCCAAGTGGGAAATAGAGGAGAGATGAGCTTAGTTGAGAGTTCATGTCAACAAAGGGTGTTGATAGATGGAGAGGAGGTGAAGAAATCTCTCATCCATATGAGGATGCATGCGAAACTACGAGTCGTGTGAATGAATATGATGAGTAGTTAAATACTTCCACCGCAGAGGAGAGGGATCGAAGGAGCGTTCTGTTCTTTAGGGGAATCGAAATATTCCTACCAAGAAGTCGAGGAGAGGCTAGCACAGATGTTGCAGATGCAACAAAAGGACAATGAATTGAGACTGTCGAGGAGGAGGAAGAACATATATTGAAGTATGTCCCAACAGGAGGAGAGCACCCAGTTGAGTTACTTACTCAGTGGGAGATGGAGTTAAAGGCACTGGAGGGTTGCCTGAACAATCCAAAACTAGAAGGTGGCTGCCAAGAAATAGCCATGCCAGAGGAGACACACCAACATGATTTGCAGCTGGGGGGAACTAGAATAGAACTAGTCGAGGAACTATAAGGGGTCAATCTGTCAAAGGAGGTAGCTGAACAAAAATTCAGTGGTAAGACCGCAGAATTGGAGTCTACAACAGAGTGGCCAGCCAGCATCACAAAGGATGAAATCAACATGGGGTATCAGGATGATACACCCATCGAACACCATGCAGGATTGCATTCGAGTAGTCTGCATAAGAAAAACCATTCGATGAAGCAGCTGGAAGAGGTGATACAGTAGATAAGAGAGTTGATGTTAGGGTCGACAGAGTAATTGGTTAGCACGAGGAAGCTGGACAAAAGGAAACTTGAACAATCAACGGGGATAATGCAGGAGCAGAAGCAACGAAGAAAAGGATCCGAGAGACAACTCCAAGAGAAAGTTTGGGATCCAGGAGAGTTTCAACCGAGATGGAAATCTCATGAGCAGGAGCTCATGATTTTCATAGTTGTAGAGTATGATTCAAGAGCATCGCTCCACCTCAGCACGCGCCAGTTGATTAACATGCATGGTATGCATTCAAGGAAGGGAGAGGGATCTCCCTCTCTTTTTTCCTTTGAGAATCTGAGGTGTGATCTAGACAATTAATGACGATAGGCTGGAAGAGCCAAATTGTGATTTCATACAAGCTGGAGATAAGGTCACCATTAAGTGGCTAATGGTAGGAGGGATCTGCATCCGATTTGGAGCAGATTTCCATGATTGTGAACTACCTCGATAGTCAATCGTTTTGAATGGTGATTTGACACCACTAGATTAGCTTGGAGGGAAACTCGTCGAGCCCCTCTTGTATAAATCCTTGTATTGTTGCCAATAGAAAGAGTTAGCTAAGATAGAGTTAGCAAAGAGGCAGACACAAATGCATATGATTTAGGGAGAGAAACATAGAGGGATGAGACTCAGTTGCAGTCTGGAATCAAACATTTGTAATTGGACATTTTTCCATTAATGGAAAAAAAAGGAACAATTTTTCCTGTTTATCAATTTTCTCTGTAATGGGTGTATGGATATTATGTTGAGAATGTCATTTATATTCATTTAAATCATATATGAATGTTAGAAATCATATGTAGGGATAGAGATACATTTTTCTATCTGTGAGTGTGTTGGATTAAGTGTGGTTCTCTAGGCTAAGTGCAAGGAGTGCGCAACAGAGCGAGGAAACTCTATGAGTCGACGCAAGGAGTGTGTGTCTGAACTCAATGGAGTCAGAAGAGAAGCTTCCAAGAGGGCACAACAGAGTAATTCACATACTCGGGAGGAAATTTCAAGGTGGTTAGGTACCTTGGAAATAAAAACTGTGCAAAGGAAGACACAGTCCAAAGTGATTGAACACTCTGAATTACTCTGCCAGGATGGCATCAAGTTGGTGAAAAGACTCACATAAGAAACACGATTGGAAGTTTTGGAATCCTTAAGAGAATCCCAGGGTTTTTGAACACTCTGAGGAAGGAAGGCTTTGCAAGAGTGCATCGACAAAGGAAAGGATATGCCTTAAGATGTTCAGATATGCTAAGGGAGAAGTCATCAAGAAGCTTAGTCAAGTGCAAGGAGTATGCCCAGGAGACTGTAAGTCCATCTTACAAAGCTTAGGAGGGAGAGTGATACTCTTCCAGGAGGGAACGAGAAAATTCACAGGAGAACGGAAGAACCACGAAGGTGTTCAAGCCAAGCAAAGTCAGAGAAGAGTCTCCACAGAACTATGTAAGGAGTGAAAAAGGAGTTCGAGAATAGCCTAAGTCTCGAAAGAGAAATTGTGCTAAGAGTGCAAAGGAGCCGAGGATTTTCCGAAGTCCCAAAGGCCGTGAAGTCGTCCATTGTCAGGGGACAGGTGGAAGGAGATTTGAGAGTTCAAGGATTCAGACTTCAGAAGAATTACAAAGAGAGAAATTCAAACTTTGCAATGGGAAAAGTGCGAAGTGATTCTAGACCGTTGGATCCAGGAGGACGCGTGGCACAGATCCACGTATTTCAGAGGAGGAACCCTTCGAAGAAAATTCAAGAGGAGAATACCCAAAGAGCTGAGGGCCAAAGTAATCTTGTTCGTTCATTGAGATAGGACGCGTGGCGAGAAATCATCGCTTTGTTAATTCGCAAATCGAGAGAAGAAAATTCGGGAGAAGAGAGGACTCACGAAGTATGAAGTCACGATTCGATCTTAACTTTCAAGGGAAAGGAGAATGTGGACCATAGATTTGGTCCCGAAGAATTCGTCGATTTGGAAATAGGGGAAAAGGGAGCAAGCAACTTGTGAAAGTTCTGAATAATGGAGTCGCAAAGGGATCTATCCCACGGTCATAGTCTGTGGTCACATTAAGGAGGAAGCCTAGCATAGAGAGCTATCATTTGTTGGTGTTAAGATTTGAAAAGTGGTAAGGAGAGGGTCTGTGGGTGCCACACAACCTGCGTTGATAAAGTAAAGGGACTGTGTCAAGTTAAATTTGGTTCCCATTTGGAGCCCGACAAACCATTCTATTCGGTGACTTGAACGATCCTAGACTAGGAGGTTGAGTGACGCAACCGACCCCTCACCTAGCAAGCCGGTCGCTCCACCAGGACCTTCTGTTTCTCACGGGCCCGAAGAGCCAACGCTCTTCAACTCCCTCGGGAGTTCTTCACCACAGTACACTCTTCGAAAATCTTCCCTTCGGAAATCGAAAGATCGGGTCTCGCGATATCGCGAACCTTGTGTGCACGGTCTCGTGCAGTCCAAATCTCTGAAACCCGAATGCCGAGGGTCAACGGTCACGCTCACATAGGTCGGAGGTTTTCCCTATCGGGAAATCGACGGTTGTGTTGCCGCACGTCTCATGCAACACAAAACCCCGAACCCCGAACTCCGACAGCACGCCACCTGTCCTCCTAGGATTTTCGAAATCCCACTCTGCCACGTCCTCTTCGGGATTTCGCGGATCGTGAATCCACGATGCAAGAACTCTTGGGCGTCGAGAACCCTGATTTCCTGAACGTCGAAATCCCGAAGTCCGATGACACCTGTCCTCCCCTTGTTCTATCGGGATTTCGCGATTCGGGAGTTTGCGCTTCCTGA
>ML786817.1:58868-84525 GCA_009831015.1 Picea engelmannii | reverse complement strand
TACAGCTAACCCTATCTACCAGCATTTAAAACTGTTGAATGCCTCCTTATCTACATTATATTACAAATGCGCTCAGCTTTGAATGCCTTTAGTAAACGGCGGCGCAACAATACCAAGGTGAAATTCAAAATCAAAAAGGTTTGCTGGCTTGTCTAGCTGTACGTTCTCTTTCTCCTCGCGCTGGTTCGCTTGGTAGGTGAGCGATGCTCCTGCATCATTGAGCAACCCCTTTGGAGGAGGAGGGGGGTGATTGAGCCATTAGAAGCATTTCCATCCCAATCTGAATCAGTATAACCAACCAATCTGAAGTCATGGTCTCCAGTATGACAAAGACCAACGTCCAACGTACCCTTGAGGTATCTCATCACATGATTTGCATATACAAGGTGAACATGTATGGGTTCTACCAGAAACTTACCCAAGGTGTTCACAACAAAAAATATATCTGTCCTGGTATTCGTCAGATAAATCAACAAACCAATCATATGTCTTTATAGAGTAGCATCAACCAATTCTGATGAAGTATCAACCAAGAGATTCAACTTTGTTTCCATGGGTGTGTTCATGGATTTACATTCCAACATGTCAAGTCTCTTCAGTATTTCAACTGCATAATTCCCTTGGTTAAGGAAGATCTTTTCTTGGCTCTGCCAAACTTCAATACTTAAGAAATAATGCATCAGGCCTAGGTCTTTCATCTCAAACTCTGCAGTGAACTTCTTCTTACAATATATGATGATCTTTTCTTCTCTTGTTAGGAATAATTCATCCACATACAGTGGCAATATAATTGGCTCATCATTCATAACCTTGAAGTAAAGGTTAGAATCATCTTTACTCTTGGCAAAGCCCAAGCTCGTCAGGAAACTATCAATTATGCCATACCAAGCTATAGGAGCTTGATTCAACCTGTACAGAGCTTTCTTCAACCTACAGACATGAGTATTTTTATCTTCAGCTTCAAACCTTTGTGGTTGTTCTATATAAACTTCTTCTTCAATAACACCATTTAAGAAGGTTATTTTCATATCCATCTGGTGTAACTTCCACTTCATTTTGGTTGCAAGAGCTATGATGGTTCTGATAGAAATGTATCTGGCTACATGAGCAAATGTCTCTTCATAATCAATACCTTCCTTTAGAGAAAAACCACAAGCCAAAAATCTTGCTTTATTTTTTTCAATACTTTTGTCTATTGCATGTTTTATCTTATATATCAACTTGGAAGATACCACATCTTTGTTCTTTGGTCAGGGAACTACTTCCCATAGATCATTCTGTTAGAATATAGAATATAGTGTGTTCCTTTTACCATTGACGATACCCTCGTCACCCAACCATAGGCCTAAGCCACCCTCCGAGCACCTTAACCTTGAATAAGAATTACTCTGGAAGCAAACCCTAGGCCAGATAGCCAAACAAGGTGTAGTGCATCTTCCTCCAAGGATAGCGCACCAACAATAGCTGATCAGATAGTCCAAACCCTAGCCAAGAGATAGTCCAAGACAACACTGAAACTGCTAACTGCAACAACTGCACCTGCAGCTCTCCTCCACACGTGCACACCAAACTGGGAACCGCGATGCACACCATTTGTTGTCTGCAATTCTGAGATGTGTCAAATGAGAACTGGTGCCCTGTATTTATACTGGTTCTACCAGATTTGCTGGGGCCGACTTCTCCTTCTGGATATGTGTCTATTTAGTATATTATTATTATTTTTGGTCGACTTCTTCTCTTGGAGGCTAATAACCTAATATTAATTATCTTCTTGAGCTGACAAGACTTCTAGGGCTATTAGCCAACTCATTAGGGTTTTCTCTTGCTTTCTGAAGTCTTCTATTCTCGTCAGGTTCACATGTGGAGGTAAATACCTCCCGCAACTACCATAATATTAACACATTCTTTATAATGGACTGGTATTCTTCTGTCATGGCATCCACCCATTCTTTCTTCTGAATGGCTTCTTCAAAGAAATTAGGTTCTTTTTCTATGAGATCACACATCAAGTCCATATAACTGGAGAATGGCTTAGGTTTCTTGCTTTGTCTCATGGTTCTTTTTGGGGCACCATACTTCTCTGCATCTTGAATAAGTTCCCTTTCCCAAGATGGCTTTCTCTTGTCAGAGATCGTCATCCATGGAGGTTCTTGAGATTCTATCATATCATGATCTTTTGGAATCTCATCATTAGGGGAAACTGTAACTTCCTTCACTGGTTCTGCAACTCTAGGAGCTACGGGTTCTTCTTCATATTCTTCTTCAAGATGGAATTTCCTTTATCTTTTGAGTGTTTCGTCTTCATCAAAGGTTACATCTTTGTTGATCTCAATATGATGGTAACCTGGTATGTAAATTCGGAATGCCTTAGAGACTTCACAATATCCAACAAATATTCCCTTCTTTCCTGAAGGGTCCAAGTTAGTTCTCGTTTCTTTAGGAATGTGTAAAAACATTCAAAAACCAAATATTTTCAGATGGGTTACTTTTGGATTCTTTCTGGAGAACATTTCTTCGAGGGTTTTGAATCCAAGTACACCATGGGATAATATGTTTTGGACATAAACTGTTGTTCTTGTTGCTTTAGCCCATAAGTGCATTGGAAGATATTGATCGTGAATCATAGTCTTTAATGCTTCCATAATTGTTTTATTATTTCTTTCTGTTACACCATTTTGTTGAGGATTATAGGGAGTGGTGAGTTCCCTCTTAATCCCGACATCTCTGCAAAAGCTTCCAAATTCATTTTAGGTGTACTCTCCTCCATTATCTGACCTGAGTATCTTGATTTTTCTTTCGGATAGGTTTTCTACCAAGGCTTTGAATTCCTTGAACTTTATGAGTACTTCATCTTTTGATTTCAATAAATAAACTCAAGTCTTACGAGAGTAATCATCAATAAATGATACATAGTATACATACCCGCTTAGAGAGGTTGATGGCATTGGATCACATACATCTGAGTGGATGAGCTCCAAGATTCATTTGCTTTAATGTCACTCTTTGGGAAAGGATTCTTTATGTTCTTTCCTTGTGCACATCCCTTGCATACACCTTCATGATCAACCTTAAATTTTGGTAAACATGTAACTACCTTTCTTACATAAGGTAAGGCTTTGTAGTTGATGTGATCTAGTATTCTATACCATAGTTCACAAGGACTTTTAGTAGAGTGAGTTAATGTTACATCTGAGTGACCTTTTAACTTGTACAAACCTCCTTCTTCTGTTCCAATAACAACTACATCTTCTATAGTTTTTCCTTTAGGCCACATAATAACTTCACCATCTATGAATGCAACCCTAAAACCTTTCTTATCTAGAGATGAGATAAAAAGTAAGTTCTTTGTAAAACACGGTACATAGAGTACATTCTTCATTCTCATTGGAGTTCTTGAATCCAGTTTGTAGATGGATTCTCCCATTCCTTTGATAGGGTACTGATAATAATCTCCAAGTGAAACTTTATGGGGGACGTCCTTTTTGTAAGGATAGATAGAATGTATCTCTAACCTTTCATGTGCTTAGAAGCACTGTTATCAATGAGCCAATTATCCTCTCCAAGTGCCACAGATGCTGAGAGGGCGGAAAACAAAACATAATCTTTAATTTCTTCTTTGGTCAACTTCTTGGGTGGCTCATCATCTTCAACTGCATGGGCATGATGTCTTTTGTTATTTCTCTTCTTGTATTCTTCCTTTCTGGAAGGACATTTCTTAGCAATGTGTCCCATCTTATCTCAATTACAACATTGATAAGAAGAGAATTTTGTTCCCTTTCTTTGATCCTTATGGTATTTCTGGAATCTCTTTGAAGGGTGAGATTCTTTATGAAAATGGGTGAATCTCTTTGGACAGTGAGATTCTTTATGAAAATTGGTCTCCATTTGGAAATGAGACCTTTTCTTTTCTCCTTTAGCATGAGAAGCTAGGGCTTTATCTTCATCCCTTAAAAGTACAGCTTCTCGGTTGGCCACTCTTGCTTCTTCTTGAACACATTCTTCCCATAGACTGTGAAATTGGAGTTTCTTTTTTATTGCACAGATAGTTTGGATGAAGTCATCCCAAGTTCTTGTGAGACCATTAAGAGTTGGCATGATTGGTTCATCTTCATCCAATTTGTGTCCAATTTCTTCTAATTATTCCTTGAATTGAGTAACCCTAGAGAAATAGTCTTGGATTGTTTCTCCTTTCTGCATCTTTGTATTCTTGAGTTGGGTTCTCAAGTTCATATTCCGGTTGATGTTAATTCCTTCATAAATTCAGGTTAGGGCATCAAACATCTCTTTTGGAGTATTCTTAGAAGAAATTTGAGGGATCAAGTGGTCTTTAATGGAATCTGCAATTATCCTTTTGGCCCTAATCATATCCTTCGTGTACTTCTCTTTGGCTGCTTCTTCGAGTTTCGGTACATTTTATTTTATGAATTTTGAAAGGTCATTCTCTTCAAGAATGAGTCCAATTATGTACTTATAGGGACGGAAACTTCCACACCTTCTAACTTGTCAACAAGATTGGTTCTTGCAGACATCTTGACATGGAGCTAGGAAAATGACCAGAAAATGAAAGTGCTTAGAAAATGAATCTGAACTTACCAGGAGATTTGTTGGGTTGAGGCAAGTTGGCTGGAGATGACGGTTTCATAAAATTTCAAGTTTTACCCCTTGAAACTTGACCTGTGCACTTTTGGACTGGTACTTCTGGTACTGGTTCCGGTTTCCCGGTTTCCTGGTTTTTTGGTACCAGTCAAAACTAGGGTTTGAATTTCCAGAGAATCTGACCACTGAAAAGGTGCCCTCAAGCTACCAAAATATGTGCTAGGGTAGCGCACACTTCTCTAGATAGGTTTTGGTTAGAAATTCCTCTTCTATAGAAATACCTAATTTATTTGTACGACAATAGTGACGTTTTTAGATATCGAGTGAAAGGAGTTATATTTAGTCAAGCTCTGATACCATGTTAAATTTAATGTTTTTATTAGGTTATTTTCAATTTACTAGAGAATTTTCAAAACAACAAGATAAGTATGATCACTAAAAGAAACACAATCACAAGGCACACAACATTTTATCCTGGGAAACCCTCATGGGGGAGAAAACCCAACAAAAATTTCCTCAATAATAGATTGCCAATACAATGCCAAGACTTAAGACCAAAACATCAAAGATAAACCAAGATTGAGTATGCACCTCTCTTCTCCTTCCTCCTGCAATTGCAACTTCCTTCAAGATATGTGCACTTGACGAGTGAGTGAGTGAATGAACAAGTGAGGCACCATCCTCACTTATAAATACATGTTGAGGAGACACTAGGGTTATGTCTCTTCACTAAGTAGGGCCGACTTTTTCCAAGAGTGGTTAAAACCACTTTATAAACCCTAGGGGTCGGTTTTACAAATACCACCATATAAATATAGTTTGACCAATCCACAAAAGGGGATTTGGTCTTATACAAGACCCGACATGATCAATACACAAAAGGGGATTTGATCTATAAGATAATAACTCAATTATAATTAGAATATTCTTCGAAGTTACAATGTTTCAACGTATGAAAGTGATCTGTCTATATTACAAATAGTAGTCACAGGGTTGGATATAAAAAGTAAAGTAGCCAAGGGCAAGTGCAACCATATTTGGTGCCATCATACAATAAAAGAAGTAGAGCATGTGATATCACCCATTGCTTGTAGATTAAGCTGATCTATTGTTGTATCATCTTCCACTGGACTTGTTATAACATTTTTGGAAATTATATGAACATGGTCAACAATATGGGTGTTGATAGTCAACCATACTCTACACATGTATGTTTAATTATACTACAATGGCAATAATGGGTGTATCTAGTGACAATAGTTTGATTATGTTTAAATGTAAAGACGCTTGTTGCCATATTGTATTTATAACATCACAAGTGTGATAAATTGTAATGATAAGGCCATGACTCATATCAATTAGCTAGCATAAATATATGTGGATAGTCAATATTATGATATGTTCTTAAATTTTGAGTTTTCTATATCTTGTTTTGATTCTTGATTAAAAAATGTTCCAAAGAAAATTATTGCATCTCTCAAATGAATATTTTGATTCATAGGATGAATGACTTGGTGTTTGATGCCAAACATCATAAGGGAAATAATCAAACAACATATTTTGATCCTTCATTATAAAATGTTCCAAAGAAAATCATTGCATCTCTCAAATGAATATTTTGATTCATAAGATGAATAACCTAGTGTTTGATGCCAAACATCATAAGAGAAATAATCAAACAACTAAGAACCAATACATTTAGGGTTAAATGATGCAATATACTAAAATATGTTCTCAAATAAGTAGTTTGATGGTGTGATATAGTTACTGCTTAATATAAGCACAATAATATACCACTCCCAATTGTAAATTACATCACATGCATACAATATTAGTAAAACAAAAATTATGAAACAAGATATTTTTTTAGGAGATTGCTCACACTAAGTAATTACTTCTATAAAAATTTATAGTGAAGGAAGATAAAACATAACCAACTAATACATAAGGTAGAAACTTTTCGATGAAGGTTTAAAACCATGCCAACGAAGGATCCAGTTTGTCACATAATATTACTATACAATAATATTACTATACATTCATAGCTCACTCTGTCATGGTTGTTATTTCCAAATGGACTTTTTTGCTTTATTTTTTGCATTCTTTGCTAGTCTAAGAAATTAAGTATGTATCGGTTGGACATTACGTTGTTGGAACATTAACGTAAATATGAAAAGTCCTCGGTGATAGGAAGAGTGATCTGTTGAGGGAGAAAAACAATCATTCTCATTGTTTTTATTCACCTTTCATATTAATGTGATATGCATAATTGGAGTTACGTTTTCTTCCACCTCCTGGCATGACAATGATATCGGAGTTGGGATAACTCCACAATTTCTTTGGCGTTTTCTTCCTTCCACTCGTACAGAAAAAACCTCTTGACTCTCTGCTTGTCCATCGGCCTTCCCTTCATCCTCTCTGGTTGATTCTCTGATCAATGTGTTAGTTTATTGAACCTGACCTGAACCAAACACTGCATACACCCCTCAGGCTGGTCAAAATATTTTGGTCACCAGTCAAAACCCTAATCCCTGCGCCTGTTAAATTTTGAGGTATTCTCTATTTCCATTCCATTCCATTGATGTCGTTGTAATCCGAACAAAACGAAATTGTAGTAAGTGAGTAAAGCAGATGTCCGTGGCAACCCTACGTCTGGGTCGACAGTGGCTCACACACATTCCTCACACGCCCCATATAACGGGTCTCTCACATGCACCCCTCTCACAGAACCCTACGCGAGTTGTACTCAACTAAACCTTGGCATTGACTGAACTTCTCGCACTTTACTGGTATTCGCGGGCTGCACTAGTGCGAATACCTTGAACTTGTCTTAACCTGGCCTGGTCACTGCAACGCTCCTCGCCCCTAGACCAATCATTCCTCATTCCTCAATGCAACACTAGTATCCTACGTCTTCTTCGCCCGTCGCAGCACCCCAATCACCTCACACGCCCACCGTTGACTGAAACCCTAATCTCCTCAACACTGCTTTCTCACCGCTTCATCGTTTGAGAATAGATCATGTCCCCGTCGCTGCATTACTCACATACATGGTACCATTCGACTGCACTGATTCGTTGCCATAATTTTTAAAAGGCATCCTGTAGTTGTTGTATATGACGAATTCATTCCTCTTGAATTCTTTTGTCCCTTACGATTCCACGTGTAAACCATTCATAAAGATCTGAAATGATGTCATCCTTAGCCAGTTTCAAAATATACTCAAAGTTAGAGCCTTGATGAATAATCCCCAAGGTGAAGTTCCCTGCAATTAAGGCCCGTACGGGCTTACAATTCCACAGAGCCAAACTTTTCAAATTGCAATCTAAGAAAATAATACGTGACATCTTTTCCAAGTGAGCCGATCATGTGTCTCATGTATATGTTGGCCATTTGTGTGTTTGGGTCTCTTAAAAGTGTTTGGTCTGCATCAAATCCCCAGGCTATGCCTTCATTAAGTTTGATGATCTTCGAGATGTTGTAGATGTTATTCATGCATTGAATGGGAAGAATTGGTGGCGTGTTGAAATGCCCTGTAGTTCCAAAGGAGAAGGCAGATGCAAAAAGAAGAAGCTCGGAGACAGGGGTAGGCATAGTCCAAGTCATAGATCTGATCTTTACTGTACTTATTGCAAAATGAATGGTTCACATGAAGAGACTGACTGCAAAGTTCCATGGGAGAACATCAAAGAAGATAGAAAAAATTAGAAAGAAGACAGAGGTAAAACTTCAGAACCAGCGAAAGCACCTTCTCATTATGGTGTTGACCATTTCAATATAGGAGTAACTTAAGATTATTTTATCGCTTCACTTGCTTCTTAGGGAGATGCATGGCTTCTTGACACATGTGCAATATCCCACATGACATTTAGAAGAAAATTCTTTGAAGACTTCAATGAAAATGTAGATGGTGTTATCGCGCAAACTATATGTTGGGAAAATCTCGACCTAATCCACTGGATGACGATAACGATAACGGTGGGAGAGCTCATTGTCACCTCAAATAAACCCTCCCTCGCTTCTATGAAGGAAGAATCCAATCCAAGGGGGAGTCTCGGGTGATCCTAGGGGAAATAAAGTGGAATGTGAGTATGGAAGTGAAGCCCCTATGGGTCAATATACTAAGTGAGAAATGGTGTGATAACAAGTCTCGAAGATGGTTTATGGTTGCCAAATGCTTGCCCGAGACACAAGAAGGAACACGTATACAAGCTCAAAGTTAAGTGGACAAGAAAGTTAAATTTGTTGTCCCTAATTGCACTAGTAAACAAGAATATATATCAGCAAGGAAAACAACTAATTAATCCAAATTTAACCACTTAAAACATCAAAGATTGGTTGAGAAATGAAGCACAAAACATGTAGATAAATTTCGTGTATTTGTAACAACCAAATGGTTGTAGCAATGATTTTCTACAACAGAATATTTCAACCCACAAAACAATCAAGTAAACCACCCAAAAAGTGCACTGAAAGTAGTAGATTATAGAGACATTTTATTACCAACTTTTGATGATTGAAGAGTGAGTTATGATTAAAGTAAAGAGAAGTTTTTTGCATCCCTAATGGCTGCAACTTTTGTTTAATTATAGCTCCAAGAAGACCAAGCAAACCTAGACGTGTTTGAGGCTTTAGCAACCTCAAAGCGTCAAGAATAGATCCAACTTAAACAATATCAATATCTCACTATATCAYGTTTACCAATGCAAACAATTTATTTCTCTAATGCAAACTTCATATTAGTGCCTTTAAAATTTGGGTGAATGGAGTCTTGAAAAGCATGAGTTAGATCMACAAAATCCCTAAGGGTGTAAATCCTCTTACTCCCTAGGGCATGCAAATCAAACTAAGGTATATCTAGGAGAGTGTACACCCTTGTACTCCTCCTAGCAACCATGCAAGAAAATACTTGTAAACTACCAAATGAGATGAAGCTTAATGGAGGGTGTATGCACTTATACTCCTCCTAGGGTTTCAACCAACAATAACCATGAAACAAGCAAGAAGAATTAACAATTTCAGATTTTCCTTACCAATTCCAAGAGAGATGCAAGAACAAACCCTAGTTCACCAAGCAAGTTACCATTCATAAGAAAGAAAAGAAGTCTACAAGAGGTGTGCACCACCTTAGCTCAATCATTCACCAAGAGATATCACCAAAAAACATTTGCACAAGAGAGAGATACCAATTGCCCAAGTAGGGCGTAAATTTTAACCACTAGTCTTCTCACAATGGGAGAGTTATGATAAAAAAGACAAGATTTTGATCTTTATTTATACAAATCCTCCTAAAAGTGTGTGTCCACTTAATTTTAGGGTAACCACAAAGTAAGGGTCAACAACCCTTACTTTTCCCCTTTACATTACAAATTCAAATTTAACTTTAAAAAATGCACCTAAGAAACTCTAATGTGATGTCATCCCTCTAAAGGGTGACGATTTGACATTTTTTGCAAGTTTTCGGAGTGAAGAATGGAAGTCATTGGGCCTTCTAGGGCCTCCCTCATGCACTATGGTTTCCTCCTTCAAGCCAAGCCTTCTCCCATCAAAACATGCCAAGTGTCCATCGTCAAAACTTTCACCACCAAACACTAGCCCTAGGGTAACGTCAAGCTCCTCAAGTGTGACTCAAAATGTTGGGTTGGCAATGGGCTAGGATATATCCTCCTAGGTCTCTCTTAGGCCTCCAAATGCTAACATTATCGTCTGGTGCATGGGCCATGGAATCCAACATATGGAATCGTCGTAGAGTGCATGAGAACCACAACATATCCTGGTGGACCTGTGCCTACACACACTAAAACAAAAAACTCGTTAAGTGGATGGCTCACTCATCCTTTGTCCATATATGTCAAATCTCAAAAATTAAAAATAACAACTAATCTAGAAAAGAAAATTTTTCATTTTTTCAAAAATTTCTAAACTAAACATGTAATATCATGAAAACAATGCGCAAGTAGAGAAAAATCAAATATGAAATGTAACTAAGCTACCGTGATCAATCAAAATGCAAATGAAAGAAAAAAAATATGACCTACCTACTTAACTGGGCCTTCAGGCCCTAAAGATCAAGTGATAGGTGATGTCAAGTGAAGTCATACAACCAGTGAAACCATATGTTCATCATTTCATCAAGGTATCTCCCCCTGTGCTTAAGCATGCAATACAATAAGGATAAATTGAGCACATAATAATCATGAGCATACATAGATATATAATCATGAAATGAAATGAAACTCATCGAGATGGGTGGGAGGAAGGAAATATTGTTGAAAAGAGAAGTTGCAATTATGATCATCCCATAAATCTTTCTTGAAAGGATAGCCATAAGCTCGATCAATCCATCTCTGAAGAGGGATACCATATGTAGACGATGGCTCATCTTCATCCCCATTAGCATGATCGTTGCTTCCTGAATACTGAGAAAACATGAGAGATCCCATGAAGACCCCATGATTTCCCTAAGAACAAGAAATGAGGTAAGGGACATGCTCAGGTCTAGAAAAGCATTGCCTCTTCATCTGAGAATCCTCCTAAAAATCCCAAAGATGAAAATACTTTTGCTTCGTAGAATGAGCGTTTGATTCATTTGGGATGGCCATGTCCTGGTGTTCATCTAAAATTGAGGACGAAGGTGGATAAAAGTCCTCATAGAACAACTTTGCATCCACAAAAGGATCTGCATCACAACTCCCAAGGGATGACTAAAAATCATCCTAAAAATTTTGAGACAGGTCATCCTCTAATGGGCGGAACAAATCTGTAATCATATCATCATCAGGCTACCAAACATCTGAATCATACACAGATGAAGACTAATCCTCTGAAGATGAAAACTCAATCCCTTTCGCATGATAACCACCCTCAATGTCGTAGATGGGATCTTTATCAAAAATAGAAAGACCAACATCCTATATATGTCTCCCAGTTTGTATGAAAGTGTTTATATGATCATCAACCATATCCAAGGGTTCTTTCATAAGACCATCAGTATAGCTGAAAAATACCATCTCTTTTTCTTCATGTCCGGGATGAGCGAAGGATGGGGCGGCTTCAACTGGATCATTGAGACCGTGTATTTCTTCAACATTATGTGCAGGAGGAGAGCAAGGCTCAAAAACCTCACCTTCATCAAGAAGGAGCAAAGATAAATATGTCTCAACATGTTGTGCTTCCTCAAGATTCTTCTTTCTCTTTATGGGCATGCCCCTCCATCGCCTCTTCAACACAAGGGGCTTGATCCTTAATACAAAGCGCTTTGTTCGCCTTTTTTCAAAATAATTTGTCGCGTCTAAGGGCTCCTCTAATACTTCTTCATTTACAAAGTCATGGAATAAAGTATCATCAAGATCTTCAAAAGGGATACAACTCATCATGTTCTCTTCTTGACGTGGATGAGGAAAAGAGGCCCATATGTCTTCATCAAATGGCACGTCTAGATATTCAACATGAAAAACTTCATTGGGACCTTCTTCTTCGTAGAGATCTCTTTCATAGGAAATTTTCCTCAAATGCTCAATCGGATCCAAAGAAACATCATTTCCTAGAAAGCATATTCAAGTTTCTAAACCATTTCTTCAAATTGTTGGGACTTCAGTCCACAATGTGTAAGGAATTCACAGATGAGGATGGTTAAATACATTGAGATACAATAATGCTTCATTAAATTCATATGTTTCTTATCCAAGGATGCCAAGAACAATTGCGTTGATTCATCATCCTGAGTTATCTTATACCAATAAATGTGTTCAGTAATCTCGACAACATATCTCACGGTCGAACACGCGTTAACATCAAACTTTGGGATATCATTCCACCTTTTCAGCAAGTTTTCATCATATACCTCCATGGTTCAGAAGATGGAAAGGGTAATTAGGGAACGTTGGGTTCTTGGGTTGTGGAGTCGCCAGATGAACCTAGAAAGTTCATCAAAGAAAAAGGGGAGAGGAAACTTTCCTCAGGTGGAATCGCTATACTGTCATTGTACCCGTGCAACCTGTTGAAGTATTCTAGATAATTAGATTGTTGGAAGATCTCTACCACCTCGAGATTGTTAGATTATTGAGGTTTATATGGGTTCCCTTTTGTTGATTCCACCCCCATCTTGCAATATTTTGTGTGATTTTTTGTGTTAGATATGTTTGTTATCAATTGTTGTGAAACCCTTGCTAAATCATAAACCTTGTAATAGAAAATTACTTTAGTGCAAAAATAAACTTTCAAAACTCAACTTTACGAGAACTAACCTTTTAAAATGGTAAAACCTACAACTATGGACAACTAACTTAAATGGAGAACTTCAAGATTTAGTAGTCCATCCTCTGATTTTGGTATCATTTCAATGATATCTCTTGTCATGGATCTAATTTTGGCAACATAAATGAACTTGCACTACCTTTCTTCTCTCAACTCGAGCTTATAATTCTTTGTGGCGTCCTATTTGATGTGATCTCTACCTACTTATTGCCCTTGCTAGTATTGATTTCCTTATTGTCTTTGGTTTATGTCAGATATCCCCCACCAAACTTACGTATCAAGGCCCACCTCGACAAGTGATGTGGAGTCGGTTATATTAATGATTACGAAACTTTGGTTTATGACATGCAAACTAGTAATGATAATTGAAGTTTGAGGATACGTGACATACCTTTGTTACGATTGGATGATGTGATATGCTTGAAGGTCGTCGATGTCTACATGTGTTGGAGGTGTTGGGTTGTGCCTTTTTAGTTGTTCTTGTAGACAAAGTGCTAGGTAGAGTATATTGTAGATGCTTGTAGAATTCAATCTTGAGACATAATATCCTCTAGATTCCTATAGAATGCTACTATGAAATAAAGTATCCTTTAGAAGTCTTAGAAATGCTTACATGCAAAAATTTGGGTTTATTATTTGATGGAGAGTCATGTAGTATTCTTTGTTGACCGATGCTTGTAGGCTATTTTTGGTTCTTGGTCATTTTTTGCTTTAAAAATATTTTAAAATAGAATCCCATAGCTTCTTGTAGAAGCATGTAAATGAATTTCCTGTAACTTCTTATAGGAGCCTCTATAACGAATTTTATGTAGCTTACTATATCTTCCTGTAGGAGCCTGTGTAAGTGTATAAAGTGTGTTTGTTAGCTTTTATAGAAGATGGGAGATTATGGGTGAATGGAATGAGTGGTGTGAAATGATGGATGTAAAATGTAAAGTGCAATGGAGGTGAAATATAATGCTATAGTTGATGAATGAAGTAGTAATTGAAGAGGTTAAGTGATACTACAGTTGTGTTGTAATGCTTGAGCTAAACCTTCATAGTTAACCTTGTTGTATGATCATGTAATGGTGTGATAGTCTTTCAACAATCCAACTTATAAGTTGTGATTTAAAACTTTTAAGTCAAAATTTTGTTCTTCAAACATTGTTGTTAGAACTATGGACCATATATCTTGTGGAACTCTAGAATTTGTTTAAAGATTATTGGATCCCTTTGTTTACTAATCTAATTGGAGAGTTTAGAGAATCCTTTGAAATAAAAGTTGATTGCAACTTTGTGACTCCATATTTTTTGGTTGTTCAAGGTTGTCTTGATATCAAAACATGCTTTGTTTGATTTTCTTATTTTGTATATTTGAGATGCACACTATATTGAAAGATGAGTAGGGTAGGCTTGAGATGCATGTTGTTTGAAAGCCAATTAGTGTCGGATTGAGATGCATGTTGATTGAAATATGAATAATGTATATCTGAGATGCATGTAGATATAGGTTTTTGAACCTTTGTATTAGATCTAATATTTTTCTCTCTAGTATGATATTTGTTGATGTAGACTGCTTGACTTTGATAACTATACTCTATCTGGTTGTCTTGAAAATAGTGGATATTTTGTATTCATTGGCACTAGGCTAGCCTTGGTTGTAGATCTTTTTGAATTTATGCTCCATGTAAAATGCACATCTTTGTTGTTTGGTGGCACTTCTGATATACATTGAAATTTGTGTTTATGTTGAGCCCCATTTCTCTTTTTTCTCGTTTTCTTGTAGGCTTGAGTTGTGGCACTATAGTGTTGGAGTGTTATTGACTTGTTGAGATGATGGTGTGAAAAAATTTGTTTTTTGAGCAGAATTGATTGTTGACCATGGTATATCAGATATTTGCTTGCATGTATAAGGTCGAGACCTTACTATCCTAAAACTCGATCATGATCTATAATTGTTCTTTTGGAAGTATGGCTTTGCTTATGTAGATTTGTAACTTGAAATGCATGGTGTAGGCATATACTAGTTGATGTGGACTAATGATTGTATTTTAGTGTGATTAATGCATATTTAAGAGGAGAATTTGGATCTTGCACATTTGGTAAAATTTGGAGACTAGATACACAAAAAATGAAGTGTAGAATCCTTGAAGAGTAAATTTTCTTGATTTGTGATGTACATAGAGATGCTTTGAGTACTTTTTGGATTGTCTCTCTTTTTGCATTTGACCCAAGTGCTCTTCATGAGTTGTTGTGGAATTGTATACCTACAAACACTAAAAAGAAAGGTTAAACATTTTTTTTTTCCTTTTTAAAGACATTGGTGCCATCATTGGGTTTCACTAATCCTCTAGCCTATGGTGCCTATGCAGGCTTTCACCATGAGGGATTTCTTTTTATTTCAAAGCTCTACTTTCCTCCTAAAAGTTTTTCAACCAAATCTTTGTCCCTGATGCCTTAATGAGGTTTTCACCATGGGATTTTCCTTCTCTCTCTCTCATGTTTTTTTCAACGGAATTTGGAAATTAGAATGGATCTGGGGAATTATTACTTCCAGCCACATTTATTTGTTGATTATGGAGTAGATTAGTGAATTCTCTTATGATTGGCTTCTTACATAATTTGAGTCTGTAGCCATTGACCAAGAGGGGTATATTTTCTTCATATATGGTTCTCATCTTGACTAAGCCATTGTCATAGCATGTGTCCACTTGGTATGGCCCCAACGATCTATTATTTAATTTTCCTTTGAAGTCTTTGAATCTTAATTCATAGAGAATGGCCCAATTTCCTTTCTTGAAGACCCTTGACTTGATAAACTTATCATGGCATCTTTTCCTTTGTTGTTGGATTACCCCAGTGTGAAATAAGGCATGCTTCCTATAATCATTTATGGAATTTATCTACTATAATCTTTCGTGTTGGGTTGTTGATAGGTCCAAATTTATGTTGTTCTAATTTTTTTCTATCTCAAATTCGATAGGGAACATTGATTTTTTTCCATATACCAACCCATAAGGTGTGAACAATGTGGTGGTTTTCCAGGTTGTATTATATGCCCATGCAACTTCAACCAATCTATTTTCCCAATCTTTCTTGTGCATGTGGACTATTTTTGGTAGGATGATTTTCAGCTCTTTATTGGTCACTTCTACTTGGCCATTTGCTTGATGGTGGTATGTAACATATTTTCTATGGAATATTGTGTTCAACCACATGAGATTTTCAATCAAATTAGAGGAGAACCGAGGGCCCCGATCCGTCACTATTTCATTTGGCACCCCAAATAGAAAATATATTCTCATGTAGGAACTACACTACTTTCGATTCATTTGCGTATTTCACAACCTTTACCTATCCCTACTTGGTCTGATAATCGGTGCATACTAGATGATTTTAGTTTGAAGGAGGGTAAATGGACCTCACAAAGCCTAGGCCCCATTTGTCAAAGGGTTCAAATGAGACTTGGGGTTGTAATGGCATTTCATCCCTCTTTGTTTGCTTTCCCATCCTTTAACATTCATCACAATGGGAGACATATTGTTCAATATCCTTATGCAGAGTAGATCAATAGTATCCATCTTGTAGAATCTTGTAGGCTATCCTCTTTGCAACGTAATGAAGGGAACTTTTTAAGAACCTCCCAAATTTATATGTATAATAAATGAATGAGTCCCCATGATACACAAGAAAATTTGAAGGTTATTTTATCATTAATGTAATATGTACATATACTTTTTGGTGAATCTTTTACTAAATTATATAAGATTGTAGAATCTTGACGTATCTTTCACTAAATTATAAAACCTTCTAAAGTCTTGGAAAATCTTTTACTAAATTATAAAACATTGTGAAGTCTTGGAAATGTTTTTGATAAAATATAAAGCCATATATCACAATAGGAAAATATATTCATCAAACTATAATACACTCATTTATATGTTTGGAAAAAGAAATACAATTTGTCCCTCCAAACAATGTTGCAAGCATCAAGGGTTGTGTTTGTTAGGGTTGTGTTGATCATGACCATCACTTCTATCAAGCTCATGAGATTTTAATATTTTCTTTACCACTTCTATTATGCATTATTTATTACTAATTCATCAAATATGAAAGGACTCTTCAAACAACTTCATCATAGGATGTTCTTGAATAAGAGTGCACATAATTATGTCCATCAATAACTCCAAAATTATAAGAATATTGATAGGTTGCATTCCATGCATGACTTACTCTCTAATCACCCATTTGTACCTGAACATGATCCATTTTCAATGAAGAGAGGTCACTTTTATCCATTATATTTTTTTTTGGCTTATAAAAAAGTTAAAAGACACACAACTTTGTAATAAATGTTAGGAATAGATTAGGTCTTAGAGCTATAGGGCACAAAAACACCCATTGAGCATAAATGTTAACTATTGGGTACAAATGAGACCATAAAAGCCTTTGGTGGGTATAAACTTAGACCTAATTTCTAAAAATTGTAAATTATATTTTTTGGTTATAATAAATGTAATTTGGAACAATGTATCACATTCTTAGCCATGCATAGATCACATGTCTATCATGTCATAGGACATGACATGTGTAGTCAATATAAAAAAATAGGAGTACTAGGAAATGAAATATGAAAAAGAAAGCATATTTAACAATCACTAGCACATAAAAGGAACGATTGGCTCAATAATGCAGGTTGGCATGCCAATCACTCATTTTCGACATGTAGTGGTGTTATCTAGTCTCTAAAATTAATGACTCATGAAAAACATAAATATTGGTCAAACACAAAATATATAAGATCAATTTTCAATTTAAGATTTTAACACATAATACATCAACATTCGTATTACTCCAGTCATAAGATCCATTTTCAATTTAGACTCAAAACACAAGACAATCGCCTATCATAAAAACCTAGCAAATTGGTTGAAATTTGACTTAATAAAATTTCCTAGATGATTGTGTACTCCAGATTTATCACAACTACTTGCATGCTACTAACATGCTTAGAGATAAAATGTAGAGATGATATAAAAACATGTTTGCAAGATACAATTGAGCACTTGATCAAAGTGTGAAACTCATTTAACCTACTACACTTGGTGTACAATCAATTTTCACAAATTATGTGGAACTTAACCATCCCCTTCAATACAAAATATAGCTATAAAGAAAACTAGTTTATAGCTATAAAGAAAACTAGTTTTTTGAAACACTATCTAAAATAGTAGGCTCACCAATCTTTGCTTCAATGTGCTCAACAACTTCAATGGATAGTTGTAGTGCATCTGCATTAAAATCTTTTGAGCATGGATATGCCCATTTTCTAGCATGAAATGCAATCAAAGTGAATATTCTATATAAAAGAAAGATAATAAGCTACATTTCACAAAACATTAAAATGAAATATAGCACCATTTTCAATTTTACAAAATGTCCACATAATATTGATGATCCTCTTTATCTAATCATGATCTACATATTGTATCTCCATTCATGTTCGCCTATTAAATATAGAAACATGCACCTCAACATCTTATTTCAAGTTCTTCTTCACATGCTCTACAATCAAGGGTGTGTTAGCGACCAATACCGCTTGAGGTCTCACATTACTATGTGATCAAAGACTAAAGTTCATTAAGGAATTTATGAATATAGCTATAGCTAGAAGCTTAGAGGCTACATGTAATGCTCTTTTAGGGAATCAAATGTATAATTGCATTAGGGGAATGTCAATCTCATGCCAATAGGTTTCCTACGATGAATGCATAGGAATTTGTTACCTAGTGCATATACTTTTTTTCTCTTTACTTAACTATTCAAAGCTCATTTATGTTTCCAAAAACCAATGTCCTTTCAAAGAAAATATAAAACAAGCATAGTAGATTCTAAAAAGTGAAGATGCTTAAGTCACACCACAAAGTGAAAGGAAATAAAAACATCTTTCCTTGAACCATCGTATATATAAAGAAAACAATAATAATTAAGCAAAACACATTGAATTCCAAGAGAATAACCAAAGCCATATATTAAGCCTAATACCATTGTTTCTCAAATAAACATGATAAAAGTTGAATAATAATTTTTTTACTCAACAAAGGTCTTTAACTTTAACCCAAACCCTTGAATCAATGGAAATTAGATGAAACCAATCAAGATACCACAAAGGGTTAAATTAAGCATCAAATAAGACCTAGAAGCATTCAAGGGAGTAACACAATCTTGAACCCAAATAAACCGAAACTTCCAAACTCAACGAAATGCTCCAAACACAAACAACAAACAAACTATTAAAATTTGCCAAGATACCAGAGCTAGACATCAATGCGGTTTCATGTACTTGAATGATCACATTTTTGCATAGTGGAAAGTCTTGTTAAATTAGTTACTTATCCTTTAATACTAGAACACTATCTATGTGAAGAGATTGACACTAGCTTCATCAAATTCTAGCTTCATTTCATATCATAGACAAGAAAGAGACAACATAATAGTTAAATATCAAAACGCCAAGATTAAAATAACTTGCATTAAGTAAATGTAAATTCAAAGTTATAATGAAAAATACAAACTATAGCACCTATTTTTACTTGAAATGCAACCTCAAATTGACATATAGTAATCTTGCTATGATTAATAATTTCCAACTTACTCCAAAAATAGAGAAACAATGAACCCAATCAAATAACAAGAATCATATTATATGTGCTATTCCATTCACTATTTATTGTAGCACAAGTGGAACACCTATACCAAAATAAGAGTCCCCTTATGTATATTGGATTAGATAGAATCTTGGGGTATATCAATTTCTCATTTCTGATATTGGTTCTCCTTTTCCACATTTTGAACATGCTCTTCTCTAGGTGGATCGTCATTATGAGCCTCTAAAACATTATGTTCCATATAGATTTCATTAGAAAATTTTGTTATAATATTTTCTCATTTTTTTATCACAATCTAATTGCCAAAGAGATAGTGCTCTTTCATTTGGGAAATTGTTAAAGTCATACTTTGTTACATATAATATTAAACATGTATCCATCTATTTATCAAGCTTGTTCCTCAACTTTGACTTCAAGAATGATAGTGCACTAAACATCCATTGATCCCAAAATCATGGTTTGACATAAATATGCTAATTTGAAATATCTTGATATGTTTTATTTTAGGTATTTCACCATATTCTAGAGGATTATTGATTTGCTAAAGGACCTCCCCTTTCCTCTGCCTACATCCTTCATTCCTGATATGTGTGTGTGTGTGTGTGTGTGTGTGAAGTTGTTTGTTTTCATGTTAGTTTTTTAAGCTTGGGATCCTGTAGGTTGCAAGATTGAAGCTAGAAAATAGTATGCTATAGTAGTTATGCATAACTCATAGTCTCTTGATTTCACTCGTTCTCTTTTATTTCCATTTTCTTCTTTAGGATTTGTGAGCTAACAAAACTCCAGAGAATATATCTTGACTAACACCCTGGTCATTGTTGTTCTCATGCACTCTATCTTGATTGGTGCTTTAGTCTTCCATTCAAGTACTTAAGTCTTAGTCAATAGATCCTAAAATGCTTTGTATCAAAACATTTATAAGTTTCTCCATTTTTTAAGAAATCTATACTAAGCTTGAGGTGTAGATCTATGCAAAATGGCTATAGTCAATGCTTGAAAGACAAGGCACATATTAATTGGTGCATTTGGTAACAAGTATATTAATTGGTGTATTTGGTAACAAGTCAATACAAGCCTTCAATCAAGTTTTGTTGTATATAGAAAAGACCAAACAATTCCATAAAAGAACTCCACAGTTTGACCAAATCCTAAATAAAAGTGAACAGATGCATGCTCTATTGGCTATATGCCTCTCTATCTGTCCACAAATGAAGCTTGTTGAGGAAAATGTGAATAATCAACTAAAAGAGAAGAATGGATAGAAGATAGCAAGAATGCAAAGAAGTGACGAGGCTTTGTACGTTGAACATTTTTTATATGTTTGTTTCTAAATTTATTACTTCAATGCCAAACTATGATGAGCCACTTGCAAATTATAACAAGGTATTGTTGGATCTGTTTCTACTTCTTTTTACAATTTTATTGCAATAAATGTGTGTTGTTAGATCCATGCATGTTTCTTATGTTGTTTAGGTTTTCTTATGAATTTCAAATTTCAGGTTAATGATTATTTACATTCAATAGCATTTCAATATATTATTATGTTTTAAACTTACAAAGAGAAAGCATTATTAAAGTTATTAATTCAAGTGCCATTGTCTACACGAGTTTGACATTGTTCAAACCTTTTCTTGGGATGAAGCGAGAGATGTTTATACATGTTCTAGAAAGTACAAGTCTTGTGGATGTCAACAAATGAGTGCTATGCATATGCATATTGTAAAATCAATAGATGAATGCATAGGGCATCTTTGACGTGTGTATGATGTTAAATTTAATGTTGTTATTAGGTTATTTTCAATTTACTAGAGCATTTCCAAAACAACAACATAAGTAGGATCAATGAAAGAAACACAATCACAAGGTACACAACATTTTATCCTGGGAAACCCTCATGGGGGAGAAAGCCCAACAAAAACTTCATCAATAATAGATTGCCAATACAATGCCAAGACTTAAGACCAAAACACCAAAGATAAACCAAGACTGAGTATGCGCCTCTCTTCTCCTTCCTCCCGCAACTGCAACTGCCTTCAAGATATGCATATTGGATGAGTGAGTGAGTGAATGAACAAGTGAGGCACCATCCTCACTTATAAATACCTATTGAGGAGGCACTAGAGTTATTTCTCTTCACTAAGTAGATTCGACTTCTTCCAAGAGTGGTTAAAACCACTTTATAAACCCTAGGGGTCGTATTTACAAATACCACCATATAAATATGGTTTGACCAATCCACAAAAGGGGATTTGGTATTATACAAGACCCGACATGATCAATCCACAAAAGGGGATTTGATCTATAAGATAATAACTCAATTATAATTAGAATACTCTTTGAAGTTACAATATTTCAACACTCCCCCTTAATGAGAAGGTTATTCTACTGACATAACCCAGTACAACATCATCACGAGAGAGAGAGAGAGAGAGAGAGAGAGAGAGAGGGAAACAACATCATCAACATCTGGAACATTGACTGAAATATCTACAAATTATTGGAAATTTTTCTCATCATTAATTTTTCATCATCGTTCACAACATGGAGCCGGAATAACATCATCATCATCATCTGCATCAAGTTGAAACATCAATATCAATTAGCATAACGCTAAAGCAACAATATCACCAATCCGAGGCTCGTACACCATCATCAACAACATGAGGTTGATACAACAACAACATCAACAACACAAGGCTAAAACAACAACAACATCAGCACGAGGTTGAAACAACAACATCATCTGTTGAAATTACTAAGACAATTGAGAGGGGGGGGGGGTGAATCAATTGTTAATTGAGCTTTAACAATTTTAAATCTATTAAAACATTATTAATCTTTCTTCAAGTGATTATCAACATTATACAGCATATGGGCAGTAAAAGTAAAGAGCATCAGTCACACATAAGGTATACACAGAGACAGATTTTCACGAGGAAATCCATAAAGGGAGAAAACTTCTTCTTCTTCGAAATGATAGGCAGTCTTTTAAGTTTTGTACATCATCTATAATTGAGCACCAACTCAATGTGAGGCTGCTACCTCTGTTTTACAAGCTACAAATTGTTTGAGAGCACTGACTCTCTTGTTTCTCTAGCACCCACCAGATGGAAGCACCAACTCCCTTAATGTTCCAGCACCAACTGGATGGAAGCACCAACTTCCAGTTACACAGGCTCCAACCTGTATAACAGAGAACACTTGTTCTCCCTTGCACCACCCTGCCACCCTGGTTTCTTTGGCTGCAACCAGATGGAAGTTACAATTCCCTGTGTTCAAGATCCCACTTGAACCTCTGAGGACAACAGTCCTCCCTAGCACCTCCCAACCACCCTATCATCTGAATGAATAAATAAACAGACAACTACACAGATAAATCGATTCTTACCAATCTTTCTTTGTTCTGTAAATCTGGTCTTCTTCTAACTGTTCTGCAATTCTTCTCTTCCTTTGTCTGTTCTGCAAATCTGCTCTGCTTCAACTTGTTCTATCATTCTGCTATGCTCCAAGTCTTTTCTTCATCTGTTACTCTTCTCTGAGTTTTATCTCACACTACGCATATTCTCAGTCTCACACTATGCATTCTATGATTTTCCCTTTCTTACAGTTTCATTCATTTTTCGTCCAGAGCGACTAACAACGCACCGTCTGTATCGTTTTCTTTTATACACTCACCCACGACGGTTCCTCTTCGCATCTCCTTCGGCAAAAGAAAAACAACCATTCGAGCAACTAAAACGCCAACCGATCGGCAATCATGAGTCAGTATCGCTAACAGATTCGTAACTGAGGAGTTAACTATGAGAGAGAACAGTAACCCTCCGATCATATTCCAGTTTATCTACACCGTTGGATGAATTTTAATAATCTTGCCTTTAAATCGGGTTTCGGCATTTCGGCAATCCTGTGGCCAAGTGTCTTGACACTTCATGTTGCGGTCTTCGAAGCTCCGATACAGAGATTTTCTTCACTAGCTCCTTCCTCTATATGACCATGGCCATGACCAAGCGCTTATGCAAAAAGTGTTTTTCGTGAATTCGCCTTTCGTGAGTCTGGAGATGAGGCATCTCGACTCTCCAAGTCGCGATCCCTGAAAACCCAAGATGGAACTGAGATCAATGGTCCACGATCTCGATGAGTCTACGGTCCAGATCTCATCATGAACTCGCATCTCGCTATTCCTTCGATAGAGGTCCTTGTCACTCCAAGTTGCGATAGGCGAAGCTCCGAGTTGGAGCTCAGATCAACGATTCAAAACACATTGTGAATTGACGACTGGGATTAAATCACGATTTCAATGGTTTTGTTTCTTACCTCTCCAAGTCGCGATAGGTGAAGCTCTGAGTTGGAGCTCAGATCAACGGTCCAAAACTCATCGTGAATTGACGGCTGGGATTAAATCGCGATTTCGCATATCACGATTTCAATGGTTTTGTTTCTTACCTCTCCAATTCGCGATAGGCGAAGCTCCAAGTTGGAGCTCAGATCAACCGTCCAAAACTCATCGTGAATTGATGGTTGGGTTTAAATCGCGATTTCGCATATCGCGATTTCGCATATCGCGAGTTCGACGATTTTGTTTCTTGCCTCTCCAAGTCACGATAAGCGAAGCTCCAAGTTGGAGCTCAGATCAACGGTCCAAAACTCATCGTGAATTGACGGCTGAGATTAAATCGCGATTTCGACGGTTTTGTTTCTTGCCTCTCCAAGTCGCGAGTCGCGAAACTCCGAAATAGAGTCGACAGTCCAGATCAACCTTGATCTGACGACTGCGATTAAATTGTGATTTCGCATATCGCGATTTCAATTGTCATGTTTCTTGCCTCTCCAAGATGCGAGTTGCGAAACTCTGAAATGGAGTCGACGGTCCAGATCAACCTTGATCTGACAGTCATCGGGAACCTGCATCCAGAAAAAGAATTTGCGATCATCCTCCTTGAATTTCAAAAATGTACACTCGCTCGGGGGTTTCCTGGACCTTTTCAAATACAACTTCATCTGGAAATACAATTTGATCAACTTCTACCACATTACTTGTTTGATTAAGCCATTGAAAGTGCAACAAACCCTATCTCCCCTAGCTACACGAACAAGTCCTTTCCGAGTATCTGGCACAACTCGTGTCCCCTCCAAAGACATCATTCCATCTCGAAACTCCAGTAACCATGAGCGTCGGACACGACAGTAATAGCTTTGAAAGCTTTCGTAAGTTGAAAAGGAAAAGATGATGCATTATAGCATATGGAATCCGTTATGACCAAACCCTACAAATCCTTCCTGCAACGTCTTCTCATAATGCCCATCTATTTCATACTTTATGTACTCATGCCATCTTCACTGTTGTACTTGCCATCAATGACAAGTATACAAGCATGCGATGTTTGTTAAAGATTTGCCAACATTCTCCCCCTTTGGCATCGATGGAAACTCAAGCACCCACATGCATTCAGACTCTCCTCCCGAACTCTTTTCTCCCCCTTTGACATCAATGTCAAAGAAGAAACATGCTCCCCCTGATCTGTTACAAAAAATACTCCCCCTGTCAACTATAAGCATCTTGGAAATACACCAGATATTCAATAAGTACTCCCCCTGACCAGGTGAACAGATTAGACACAAGAAATTATAACCCCTAACTTTTGACGAAGATATCCAAAAGGGGTTGCTACTAATGGTTTTGTAAATATATCTGCAATCTGTTCTGTAGAAGGTATATAATTCAGTTGAACAATTCTGTTTGTAACTTGTTCTCTGAGAAAATGGTACTTTATCGGAATATGCTTAGTCTTGGAATGAAGAACGGGATTCTTGGAGACACTAATGGCACTAGTGTTATCACAATGAATTGGAATGGGATCAGTGTAAGTAACCTTCAGATCTGCAAGAGTTTGTATCATCCATAAAATTTGTGTGCAGCAAGTAGCAGCAACAATGTATTCTGCCTCTGTAGTGGATAATGAAATGGATCCTTGCTTTTTACTATGCTATGCAACTAATGAGTCACCTAGAAAGAATGCTCCTCCACTGGTGTTTTTTCTCTCATCAACACAGTTTGCCCAGTCTGCATCTGAATAAGCAGTTAACTAGAAATTCTGATTTCTAGGATACCACAGACCATAAGTCATTGTTCCCTTCAAGTATTTAAATATCCTTTT
>ML786817.1:39744-54589 GCA_009831015.1 Picea engelmannii | reverse complement strand
CTTTGTATATCCAGTCTCTACTACATCCCAAACATCAGCACCCAAGGCCATTAAGTATGTTCTCATTCTAATCTTCCAGAAGGAAAAATTTGTTCCATCAAACAGAGGGGGCTTAGAGGTTGAAGTCCCTTCATGACTTGTCAAGTTTAAGCTTACAGATCTACCTTTGAATAAAAGGAACTCGCTCTGATACCAATTGTTGAAATTACTAAGACAACTGAGAGGAGGGGGGAGGGGGTGAATCAGTTGTTAATTGAGCTTAAACAATTTTAAGTCTATTAAAACATTCTTAATCTTTCTTCAAGTGATCATCAACATTATACAACATATGGACAGTAAAAGTAAAGAGCATCAGTCACACATAAGGTATACACAGAGACAGATTTTCACGAGGAAACCCATAAAGGGAGAAAACCTCTTCTTCTTCGAAATGATAGGCAGTCTTTTAAGTTCCGTACATCATCTATAATTGAGCACCAATTCAATGTGAGGCTGCTACCTCTGTTTTACAAGCTGCAACTTGTTTGAGAGCACCGACTCTCTTGTTTCTCTAGCACCCACTAGAAGGAAGCACCAACTCCCCTAATGTTCCAGCACCAACTGGATGGAAGCACCAACTTCCAGTTACACAGGCTCCAACCTGTATAACATAGAACACTTGTTCTCCCTTGCACCACCCTGCCACCCTGGTTTCTCTGGCTGCAACCAGATGGAAGTTACAATTCCCTGTGTTCAAGCTCCCACTTGAACCTCTGAGGAAAACAGTCCTCCCTAGCACCTCCCAACCACCCTGTCATTTGAATGAATAAATAAACAGACAACTACACAGATAAATCGATTCTTACCAATCTTCCTTTGTTCTATAAATCTGGTCTTCTTCTAACTGTTCTGCAATTCTTCTCTTCCTTTGTCTGTTCTGCAAATCTGCTCTGCTTCAACTTGTTCTGTCATTCTGCTCTGCTCCAAGTATTTTCTTCATCTGTTACTCTTCTCTGAGTTTTATCTCACACTACGCATATTCTCAGTCTCACATTGCGCATTCTATGATTTTCCCTTTCTTACAGTTTCATTCATTTTTCGTCCAGAGCGACCAACAACGCACTGTCTGTATCGTTTTCTTTTATACACTCACCCACGGCGGTTCCTCTTCGCATCTCCTTTGGCAAAAGGAAAACAACCATTCGAGCAACTGAAACGCCAATCGATCGACAATCATGAGTCAATATCGCTAACAGATTTGTAACTAAGGAGTTAACTGTGAGAGAGAACAGTAACCCTCCGATCATATTCCAGTTTATCTGCACCGTTGGATGAATTTTAATAATCTTTCCTTTAAATCGGGTTTCGGCATTTCGGCAATCCTGTGGCCAAGTGTCTCGACACTTCATGTCGCGATCTCCGAAGCTCCGATACAAATCTTTTCTGCACTAGCTCCTTCCTCTATATGACCATGGCCATGACCAAGCGCTTATGCAAAAAGTGATTTTCGCGAATTCGCCTTTCGTGAGTCTGGAGATGAGGCATCTCGACTCTCCAAGTCGCGATCCCCAAAACCCCGAGATGGAGCTGAGATCAATGGTCCACGATCTCAATGAGTTTACGGTCCAGATCTCATCGTGAATTCGCATCTCGCGATTCCTTCGATAGAGGTCCTTGTCACTCCAAGTTGTGATAGGCGAACCTTCGAGTTGGAGCTTAGATCAACGGTCCAAAACACATCGTGAATTGACGGCTGGGATTAAATCGCGATTTCAATGGTTTTGTTTCTTACCTCTCCAAGTCGCGATAGGCGAAGCTCCGAGTTGGAGCTCAGATCAACGGTCCAAAACTCATCGTGAATTAACGGATGGGATTAAATCGCGATTTCAATGGTTTTGTTTCTTACCTCTCCAAGTCGCGATAGGCGAAGCTCCGAGTTGGAGCTCAAATCAACGGTCCAAAACTCATCGTGAATTGACGGCTGGGATTAAATCGCGATTTCGCATATGGCGATTTCGACGGTTTTGTTTCTTGCCTCTCCAAGTCGCGATAGGCGAAGCTCCGAGTTGGAGCTCAGATCAACGGTCCAAAACTCATCATGAATTGACGACTGGGATTAAATCGCGATTTCGACAGTTTTGTTTCTTGCCTCTCCAAGTCACGAGTCACGAAACTCCGAAATGGAGTCGACGGTCCAGATCAACCTTGATCTGACGGCTGTGATTAAATCGCGATTTTGCATATCACGATTTCAATTGTCATATTCCGTGCCTCTCTAAGACGTGAGTCGCGAAACTATGAAATGGAGTCGACGGTCCAGATCAACCTTGATCTGACAGTCATCGGGAACCTGCATCCAGAAAAAGAATTTGCGATCATCCTCCTTGAATTTCAAAAATGTACACTCACTCGAGGGTTTCCTGGACCTTTTCAAATACAGCTTCATCTGGAAATACAATTTGATCAACTTCTACCACATTACTTGTTCGATTAATCCATTGAAAGTGAAACAAACCCTCATCTCCCCTAGCTACACAAACAAGTCCTTTCTGAGTATCTTGCACAACTCGTGTCCCCTCCAGAGACATCATTCTAGCTTGAAACTCCAATAACCATGAGCGTCGGACACGACAGTAATAGCTTTGAAAGCTTTCGTTAGTTGAAAAGGAAAAGATGATGCATTACAACATATGGAATCCGTTATGACCAAACCCTACAAATCCTTCCTACAGTGTCTTCTCATAATGCCCATCTATTCATACTTTCTATACTCATGCCATCTTCACTGTTGTACTTTCCATCAATGACAAATATACAAGCATGCGTTGTCTGTTAAAGATTTGCCAACATCATCAACACTAGGTTGAGACAACAACATCATCAACACGAGGCTGAGATAACAACATCATCAACATATGGAAACACAACGAGGCAGGCGCAACAACAACATTTTGTGGTAATCTAACAAACCATCCTTATTGAACCTTCACGATCTGCCAAGGAATCATAAGATTCCCTAGGATATAAAATCCTAACAAGATACCACGTGGTACTCTAATAGATCGTCCTTACCGGACCTTTGGGATATACCCAGGAATCATAAAATTCCCTATGATATAACATCCTAATGGAACTACCACTACTGACCACAACTAGCATATACATGCACAGGTACTCTGACAGACCGTCCTTACCAAACCTTCAGAATCTTCCCAGGGATGATCAATCCCCTGAGCTATAAAATCCTAACGAAGCTACCTATTGTTGGTTAGGATACTATAGTATCATCAACATCACTCCCCCTTTCAAGGGAGGTCCTTTCAGACAACACCAAGCTTGTCTCGAAAGTACTCAAACTTCACATGAGACAGAGGCTTGGTCAACACATATGTAACCTGCTCATCTATGCAAACATATTCAAGCTTTACAACTCCTCTCTACACCATATCACAAACGTAGTGATACCAGATCTCTATGAGGAAAAAAGGCACAAATATCTTCATCAAATGGCTCGTACGAATATTCAACATGATAAGCTGCATTGGGACCTTCTTCTTCGTAGAGATGTCTTTCAGAGGAAATTTCTCTCAAATTCTCAATCGGATCCAAAGGAAACATCCTTTCCTGGAAAGCATCTTCAAGGTTCTGAACCATTTCTTCAAACTGTTGGGACTTCGATCCAAAATGTGTGTTGATTTTTCAATAAGCAAGGCTTAAGCAAGAAGTTCATTTTATCTTAGCATTTTACTTAAACCATAAACAATTTGTAGCAACCAAAATCACAAGAAGAAACACCATGCACAAGTACACAAGAAGTATCCTGGGAAACCCTTCTCAACAAGGGAAGAAAACCCAGCCAAATCCTTTGTTATATTCTTCAAGAAAAAAACCTTCACCACCAAGAAAAACTAGCACACAAGAGGGTGGTTGCAAACCCTAGAAGACTAGCGCCCAAGAGAGGTGCGCACTTTTCCCAAGAAGGTGTACTTGCTGAAATTTCCAAACTCACACAAAAGATATGATTCCTCAATGGGGAATTTACCTTTACTTATATTAGACTTGACCTATCAACAGAAGTGTCTATTGGCACAACAGGGCCGACCTCTCTATCTCATAATATAATGAATATTAACCAGATTAATTATCTTTTACATTAATTATCAATTACATTAAGTTGGGGCCAACTTGTACCCTTTACATTACAATTAGGGTTACAGGCAGGTCTGACTCTTGAACAATATAGCAAGGGATCTTATACACCCATTAGTGCTCATCCATTAGGGGCACATCTATAGGGATGTCCATATCTCTATCTCACTGCATTACACAGAAGAACCACTTCTTCACTAGTGCTCAACCACTAGGATCACGTTCACATGTGTTTGTCCACAGGCACGTCCACTCAACAGATCTTCTTTCCCACTGCATTACACATGAGAGTCATCTGGAGTTTCTCATCAACTCTCTGCTCATATGAGGCTAATACATCATCTTCATTTTTGTTCTCATGACGATGCACCCAACACTTTGGAATTTCACATGTTCACCTTGTGCTCAGCCACAGGCACGTCCAACTCTGTGGATCTCCTTTCTCACTGTGTTACATAGGAGAATCATATGGAATTCTTCTCAACTCTCTGTAAGGAGGAGGCCATCTTTGCGTTCCAACTCTGTCTCGGATAGGAACCACACAGCCCTCTCAGGGGCTCTCTCTCTCAGGTTTGTGTCCTGGAGAATTTCTCACATAGCTGCAATCATCAACAGTCCCTCTCAGCTAGGGAGGCATTCTTCATTATGCCAAGTCTCACACGGATGTACTTTGAACTTTGTCTTGGTTGTAGTCATCAACACTCCCTCTCACCTAGGGAGGTATTCTTCACCAAGCTAACTTGGTGAAGATGTTTGCAATATGATCATGTGTAGGAAGGTACTGCATGTGTACTATTTTCCTCTGCATCATATCCCTAATATAATGATATTTCATCTCAACATGTTTCGATCCATTAAGAAACATTGGGTTCTCAAAGTGCTTTACACACGGCTCTTGTTATCATCATAGAATACGGCTCATGATCAAGTAAATTTGTCAGAAGCTTATGAAGCCACATTGCTTCGCACACTCGATGTTATATACTTTGTTTTTGTGGTACTCAAGGCCACAGAGTTTTGTTTCCTGCTGCATCAGGAAACCATGGCAAATTTCATGGTAAGACAACAACCGGATGTGCTCTTTCGATCCATTGTACTCTATGCTCAATCTGTATAGGCATATCCCTGCAAACTCAATTTCACACTTTAAGGCATATCTCAGACCATATCAAATTGTGCCTCGTGTATATCTTAATACATGCTTTATTGTTCTCCAGTGAGTCTGTCTCGGCTGGCTCATGGATTGGCTAAGCATATTCACTGCATAGCATGAATCAGGTCTGGTGTTAACCAAATACATCAATGATCCAATCAGTTGTGGATCAATCATGTATGAATCATCATCATTCATTTTCTTCAAATCTATCACGGTGTTTTTGTATTCTGTCACACTGAACTTCTTTAATATTTCCATTGTATATTTTCCTTGACTCGGGAAAATCTTATTGGTTCTATGTCATACTTCCAAGAAGTAGAGCATCATACTCAGATCCTTCATCTTGAAAATCATAAGTCAAGGCTTACTTGTTTTCAACAACAAGGCTTTCTGAATAAATCATCAAAATCAAGCTCTCGTCATCAACATTGTAATAATAGAGGTTTGAATCAACAACACTCTTGTTGAAACCCAAACTAATCAAGAATCCATTCATATGATATAGTTTCCAACTCATGGATGGTAGTACAGATGGAAGTGTATCGAGATTACTGGATCAAGTATCTCGTCATAGACAACTCCCTCTGTTTGTGGGAATCCTATGGCTTTGTATTTTTTGACACTTCCATCAGCTGCATGCTTTCTCTTATAGATCCACTTGGAAGTTACCACAAACTTCTCTTCTGGTCTTTGAATAATATCTTATACATCATTCTTTAAGATACATTGGTATTCTTCTGTTATGGCATCTTCCCATAACTGTTTCTCTTGTTGTTTCTTCAATGAAGTGGCTCATGACTGAATGATAGCTTTGAAAAACTATTTTGCTTTCTCAAGGTGTCCCTTGAGGGACTTGTATGTTTCTCTGCCTTCTAGCAGAGTTTTATTGACCCTAGGCATGCCTTTTTATGCCCTTACTGCAATATCTCTAGACATATCAATTGGAGCAACTGGATTAGCTGGAATAATGTATGTCTCCCTCTGAATTGCTGAAGGGGGAGAATGTATTGTCTCACTTTCAATCTCCATCTGAGATTCTCTACATCTTTGAAAGGATATCTCTTCTTCAAGGACACCATCTCTGTTTGTCTCAATCTGTCTCTGACCAGGAATGTCGATCTTGGAATGTCTTCGAAGATTCATTGTTATTACATAAGTGTATCCATTCTCCCTGAATGGTCTAGCTTGGACTTCTTCCCTTTGGGTACATGAAAATGCATTGGGCACCCAAATATCCTGAAGTTTTCAATCTCAGGCTTCACTCTAGTGAAGACTTCTTCAGGAGTTAAGTTTTTCAAAGTTTGGTGAAGACTCTTGTTCTGAACATATATTGTGTCATGCATGTTTATGCCCATAGAATCATAGAAGGATTTTGATCATGTATTATTGCATTGGTTGCCTCAATGATGGTTCTATTCTTCCTCTTTCTCAAATAGTTTTGACTCCCTCTGAGTCAAGTGACTCCCTCTGAAGGATAAACATCTTCTTTAGTTGTTAACCTATCTGGAACAAGAAAACAAAAGGAACCAACACAAGAATATCTCCTAAAGGAGAATAATGAGTACATCTCTAGAATCAAAATAATTTAAGGATTGTTGTCACAGCTACAACACCTACTTGTAATGTAGCAAACTTTAGAAATATAGGTTAGAGGAATGACAATTACAACAATCAGACTTGGAGTCTTCACTTCCAGTGTGTTGTTCCTCTGAATGCAATGAGATCCCTTTAGATCCATGATTTTAGCAAAAGGTTTCTTCCTCCTGCAATTACCCTCATAACAATGATACAAATAATATATATATAAGTGCATACCTGAGGGTGCTGATATGATTTCTCCAATGGCACCTGGTTGATCTCTGTCCTCTGAGATCTTTCATGAAGAAGGTAGTCACAGTGTCACCTTTTGTCATCTCGTTACTTTGAAGCTGGCCCTTCAATGTAAGAGCTTGTGTAGATGATTGGCTTCCTTGTCTTGTCGTTATCTTCCTTCCATTCATCAATAGTTGTCTCTGGTAAAATTTGTGTATCATCCACAATAAGTTTTCTTCTAAAGTCTTGTCTTCCAGGAACTTGAAGTTGCTTGATCCATCAAGCTTATCTTCCATCATAGTTTTGTTCGTCATATTTTTAGTTTCTTCACAAACCCTCATTAACTGGGCTAGAAAACCTAATGACTAGTCTAGGCTAGCAACCTTAGGTTTTGTTGGGCTTATGACTGCCAATAATAAGCCTTGAAAGTTAGAAGAACACAAGTAATCTTGAAGGCTTCTTCAAAGAGCTCCAGAAACCCTAAAAACAAAAATCTATAGAAAATTGTGAAACCCTAGAAACCCTAGGGCCAAATTTTCAAAATGCTCGAAATTTCACTCTGAGAGTCTCTAGAGATGTGTTGAAACAAGATTTGCCTCAACGTCCAAGTTTTAGGGCTTGAAACACCCAAAAGAAGAGGGTTGTACAAAATTTCTAGGAACCTTAGGAGGCTCGTACTATTCTACAAAAGAGGAGGGAAGACTGGTAAAATCTTTTAGCTTGTGCAATGGGTTCTTCAAGACCTATGCTCTGAAACCATGTTGATTTTTCAATAAGCAAGGCTTAAGAAAGAAGTTAATTTTATCTTAGCCTTTTACTTAAACCAAAAACAATTTGTAGCAACCAAGATCACAAGAAGAAACACCATGCACAAGTACACAAGAAGTATCCTGGGAAACCCTTCTCAACAAGGGAAGAAAACCTAGCCAAATCCTTTGCTATATTCTTCAAGAGAAAGAACTTCACCACCAAGAAAAACTAGCACACAAGAGGGTGCTTGCAAACCCTAGAAGACTAGCACCCAATAGAGGTGTGCACTTTTCCCAAGAAGGTGTACTTGCTAAAATTTTCAAAATCACACAAAAGATATGATTCATCAATGGGGAATTTACCTTTACTTATATTAGACTTGACCTTTCAACAGAAGTGTCTATTGGCACAACAGGGCCAACCTCACTATCTCATAATATAATTAATATTAACCAGATTAATTATCTTTTACATTAGTTATCAATTACATTAAGTTGGGGCTGTCCTGTACCCTTTACATTACAATTAGGGTTACGGGAAGGTCTGACTCTTGAACAATATAGCAAGGGATCTTATACACCCACTAGTGCTCATCCACTAGGGGCACATCCATAGGGATGTCCATATCTTTGGCTCACTGCATTACACAGAAGAACCACCTCTTCACTAGTGCTCAGCCACTAGGATCATGTTCACCTGTGCTCGTCTACAGGCACGTCCACTCAACAGATCTTCTTTCCCACTGCATTACACAGGATATTCATCTGGAGTTTCTCATCAAATCTCTGCTCAGAGGAGGCTAATACATCATCTTCATTTTTGTCTCATGACGATGCACCCAACACTTTGGGATTTCACAGTGGGTAAACTCTCTCACAGTTATCATCATCTCGTGGATTGGGTCAAGCTTTTCCCAACCTACAGTTTGCGCAATAACACACCTAAAAGGAATTTTCAAACCTATCTCCTAGTTTAGTCAGGCTAGGATGGCAGAAAAGATAACTCCACATTGATGCTTTTCATTAGCTAGATACGTGCATATATACATAAATGAATGACTCTTGGTCTTCCCCAACAGGTGATCGTTCCTATCACCTATAATCCTTTATATTTATATTAGTGTTACAAGTAACGCAACCTCAAGGGATTATGTGTCCAAAATCCCCCCCCTTAATCTGAAGGGGTGTGTGTGAGTCCAAGCGTCATTCTGAACTTCTCAATTTTTTTTCTTTTCCAAGCACTTTAGTGAATATGTCTACAATTTGTTCATTTGTGGAACAATGTCTTAAGTGAATAGTCTTGGCCTCTACACGATATTGAATCAAATGATATTGTGTGTTGATGTGCTTGGTTCGATCATGGAATCTGGGATTCTTGGACAAATTGATTGCAAAAGTATTTTCAACTAGAAGATGAGTAGAGTTCACTTGTTTCTCATGCAAATATTCAAGTATTTTCCTGCGCCACACAACCTCCTTCATCGCTTCTGCAACTACCACATATTTTGCCTCTATTCTGGAATCTGTTGGGATTGATTGCTTGCATGATCTTCAAGAGACGGTTGTTGATCTAAGACTCATGAGATAACCTAATGTTGACACTCCATTTTCCTTATCCCCATCAAAGTCTGAATCAAAATATCCGATCAAGTTGAATTCATCTACCTTAGAGTACTTGAGTCCAAAATCTTGAGTTCCTTTCAAGTATTTTAGAACTCTCTTTGCAGCAGACCAATGTCATTCACAAGGCTTCTGCATGAACCTGGAAAGAATGGCAACAACAAATGAAATGTCTGGTCTGGTGGTAGTAAGATAGATAAGACTTCCCACAAGTTGTCTTTACTTGGTTGCATCCTCAAATTAATTCCCTTCTTTTGATGTGAGCTTCAAGTTCTATTCCATTGGAGTAGAAACAAGATTGCAATCAGCCATGCCAAATTTGTTCAACAGTTCTCCAATGTACTTCTTCTGGGAGATGAATATGTGATTTGGATTTTGAATCACTTCAATGCCAAAATATTAGTGAAGATGTCCCAAATTTGTCATCTTGAATCCTTTCTTCAACTCTTTCTTTATGGATACAATGTAGTTTTCATTGTTCCATGTTATAAACAAGTCGTCTACATATACTACAAGATATACAACAATTTTTCCAACTTTCTTGACAAACAAAGTTGCATTGTCAAGATTGAAATGCTTAAAATTCAATTTCAGAAGATGCTCAGTTAACTTTTCATACCATGCTCGTAGTGCTTGTTTCAAGCCATACAAGGATTTGTTGAGTTTGCATACCTTATGTTCTTGTCCCTTCACAACAAAGCCTTATGGTTGAGACATGAACACATTCTATTTCAAGTCTCTATTTAGGAAAGCAGTTTTCACATCCATCTAATGAATTTTCCATCCATTTTGTGTTTCCATGGAAAATAGACTGTGGATGGTAGTCCATTTTGATGTTTGATGTGGGGGAAAAGGTCTCTTCATAATCAACACCTTTCTATGTAAATCAATTTTTCGCGAACCCTGCTTTGTGATTGTCAAGTGAGCTATATGATCTATACTTATTCTTGAATACCCACTTGCAACCAATCGGTTTGGTTCCAAATGGAGGATCTACCAACTTCCATGTCCCATTCTTGATGAGAGCATCATATTCCTTTTGCATGGCTTCTATCCATAAATCTTGAGAAGTGGCTTCTTTAAAGGAGGCCGGTTCATGGTTAGTAGATAAATTCAACTCATAATCATATGAAACATCCATATATTCTACATCACCTGAGTTTGACTTATCTACATTACCTCCATCTTGTTTTGAGGACAATCTAGTTCATGTCTTCTCGACCTCACTACGATGAACACTTTCAAGTGTTTTTGTAATCCATTTTGGTGGACCTTTTTGAGATGGTTCAAGTTGCTCGGTCAACTGATATGGTGTTAAGTTCTCATCAAGCCTCAACTTTTCAATCTTCTCGATCACATCATCCAATTGAACTTCAGGTTCTGATGAAGTGACAAGAACCTCTTCATGTGGGGGAGATGGTGCTACACAAGGAGATTCCAAAGATTGACCCAAGATAGGGATCCCCCCTTCAAGATGTGGAACCTCATCATCAAAATCATGATATGTTTGTATACAAGTGAATATGTCCATATGATCAAGCTGTCTCTCAACAATTTCATCTTTCTTGGTGGATTCAAGAAAGATCACATATCTGGAAAGGATGAACTTCTTGTCTGTCTCATCATAAAGACGATACCCCTTGGTAGTATTTGAAGATTTCCCATGTCCTAACAAGTTGCCAACTAGGTATGTCTTTGACCTCAAGTTGGCTCTAAGTTTCAACTGTCAAACAAGGGTTTGTTGTTGTTTTATAATAACAAATTGTTCAGGAACTTCTTTGTTGTTTTGTTACAGTTACATAGGCCTTTTAGGTGCTCTAACATGTAGTTTTTGTCACCAAGATGTTAGCACATGCATACCATAAATTATGTAACACACATAGAGATCTTTACTGCTGAAATAATGTTGTTCTAAACATAGCATACATGAAAATGAACACAGGTATTTTTGGTCAACATGACCCTGGATAACACCCCCCCTCGGGAAAAACCAGTTTGGAATATGAGTGTATATATGTGGAGAATAGAAGGTGGAATACAACAAGTACATGAAAAAAATGAACCTGATACAATAGCAGCTTGACTCAAGCTGCAACACAAGTCCAAGAGGTAGAGATGTGCCCTAGCATGGTGCGCCTTCCTCACAAGTTGCCCAATCCATTGAAATGAAGTGCCCAAGCTCCTGGAAGCTCTGATGGGGAAACCCTTGCACACAACTCTGAATCTGTGAGCTACCTCTCCACTGAAATTGTCCTCAAAGAAATTTGACCATTGCAAGTCCTCCCTGCTATACGTGCGCCCTCCTCTAAGCAAGATAAACTCCCACAAATAAATGAGGGTCTAAGCCTCCTGGCTACCTCCATGAATAGGGGTGCCCAAGCTTTTCTCAACCATAGCCACCATCCTCTCCTCAATGCCCCCTCTCAAACTCTCCAAGTGAACATAAGAGTGAATGAGCTCCTCTTTTCCCTTTGTGCCCCTTTTGAACCTCCATAAGAAAACCTAAATATTGGATGGATGAGATTATCCTATCTCGTCTCCAATCTAAGGTTGAGATCATCCCATAATAGTCTCACTCAAAAACCCACTTTGGGTTAAGTTCCCTAAATTCACTTTATGTCTCCTAATTCACTCACAAAGTGAATTAATAGTCATTTAGGCTAAAATGACCAAATTCCATTTTGACTTAAATCTCCTAAGTCAAAGTGAAATTAGACATAAAGTACAAGGCACAAAGTACAATATATTACTTCCCACATATGTTTAGAAGGTCACAAACACAAGGGGAACACTTCCCAAGGTACACAAATCTCAACACTCCCTCTTACCGAGGAAAGTGTTTCTCACCAAGCCCATCTTGTCTCTGAAGTAGACATGGTTGCCCCTTGGCAGGGCCTTAGTGAGGATGTCTACAATCTGCTCATTAGTCGATATATATTGTAATTGTATTGACCCTCTGTGAACCCAATCTCTGATGAAGTGATATATGATCTCAATGTGCTTCGACCAATCATGGAAAACTGGATTCTCGGATATTTTGATACAACTCTAATTATCGCAGTGTATGACGGTCGGTAGCAACTCCTGACCAAATAATCCCACCAACATCTTACGAAGCCAAATGGCCTAGCAATTGGCTTGACTGGATGCCATGTACTCTGCCTTGGCAGAACTCAAAGCAACTAACTTATGCATCTGGCTGAACCAGGAAACAAGTCCTGACCCCAAACCAAAGAAGCACCCTGAGGTGCTTTTCCTGTCAGCAACACATCCTGCCCAGTCTGAGTCAGTGTAGCCAACCAAACTGACCCCATCACCTCTGATATAGTCCAGGCCAAAATCAATTGTCCCAGCAATGTACCTCAACACATGTTTTTCTCCAATCCAGTGAACACTCCTCAGCTCTACCATATGTTGGTTGAGAGTGTTCACGGCAAAAAAAATATATGGTCTCGTGTTGACCAGATACATAAGTGAACCAATCAACTGCCTATAAGTTGTAGCATCTACCAACTAGGAATCTGAAGGACTAAGCTACTTCCGGTTGGTAACCATGGGTGTCGACATAGGTCTACAGTCCTCCATCTGAAATCTGCTCAAAATATTTGCAGAATACTTCCCCTGCCCGAGAAATATGTTTCCCTCCTCCTGCCATACCTCCATACCCAGAAAATAATGCATCAACCCAATGTCACTCATCTCAAACTCTAATGCAAGTCCTAGCTTGCACTCAGCTATGAGATCCTCTGCTCATGTGATGAACAAGTCATCCACATACAAAATGAGAATGAGTGTGTCCTCACCTCTAATGATGTAATAGAGGTTAGGATCAACATCGCTCTTCTGCAAGTATGTGTCAATACGTGAATACCAAGCTCTGGGAGCTTGCTTCAAACCATAAAGTGTCTTTCTCAAAAGGCACACGTGAGACTCCCTCTCTCACCTCGAACCCCTGTGGCTGCTCAATGTACACCTTCTCCTCTATAAATCCATTTAAAAATGTGGCCTTCACATCCATTTGATGTATGCTCCAACCCATCTCTGTCGCTATGGAAATAATACTCTTGATCGAGGTGTATCTCACAACTGGTGTTAATGTCTCATCATAATCGACCCCCTCTATCTGAGAGAATCCTCGCACCACAAATCAGGCCTTGTGTTTCTCTATGCTGCCATCTGCAACATACTTGGTTTTTTACAACCACCTGGAAGTCACAACTGACTTCCCCACTGGCCTCAAAACCACCTCCCAAACATCGTTGTGCACAATGGAGTCATACTCCTCCAGCATGGCCTCTCGCCAAACCTGCTAGTCCACTGCGTACGCAAATATATGTGGCTCAGTATCTGAGATACTCGTCGCTAAAGACAAATAGAATCCAAACCTCACTGGAGGTCTACTCTCTCTGAATTGTCTCTTGGACTCTCCTACATTCTCCTTGGCTTCCTTCAGGGTCTCCTGAAACCATCTAGGTCTCCTCTTCCTTCAAGTAGTCAATGGAGAAGGAAGATCTCATTGCCCAAGAGTATCTGCCTCAGGTCTAGTCTCAATACTCTGAGATCATGAAGCCTCTGCCCCCTCTAAATGAACACCCTCTGACTATGACCCTAAAGCTATGCAAGGTGACCCCTGTCACCCCTGAAACTGGTGTACCAGAAACATGAGGTTGTGCTCCCTCTGAGACATCAATCGGTGCCTCTGCATCACCCTCCACTCTCACTCTCGACTCGAGAGATCTCTGAAAATCCCTACCCTCCTCAAATCTAACATCTCTACTCAGCACCACTCTCCTCAGTGATGGAATGTAGATCTGGTAGGCTTTGGAAACCTCTGAGTATCCAACTAGAATCTCATGCTGGGTTGTGGGGTCTAGCTTTATCCTCTTCTTTGAGGGAACATGAGTGTTAATGTTTATGTTATTATTATAGTTCTTTGCATTTCATAAAGATAAGAGCATAATAAGCACAAGATCACTGAGAAATACACATCCACAATAGACACAGCATTTATCCTGGGAAACCCTCTAGGGGAAGAAAACCCAACAAAAACTTCCTTATCATAAATAGCTTATCAAAAGTTCAAGAGATAACTTCAACCAATACAAAAAATCCTCCTCCAAGAGATGTGCCACCCTTCTTCTCGTCTCTCCAACTTGAAAATGCAACTTGCCTCATAAGAGAATGAGCAAGTGAAGTGTGTGTTAGAAGTGAGGCGCTAGCCTCTTATTTATACTAATCTGGCATGTGTGAAGAGTCACCATCCTGGCAGGGCCGACCTCTCTCACTGGGTGGGTAAATCCACCTTTAATTAAATCTGGCCCTTTCATTATAACTGTTGGGGCCGACTTCTTATTCTTTACATTATAATTGTCCGATGACC
>ML786816.1:388101-418319 GCA_009831015.1 Picea engelmannii | reverse complement strand
TGTCAACCAATAAACTTTGGATCGTGGATAAAAAACTTGGCCGTATTCTCCTTTTTCCTCAATTCTGTAAGTTGATTTATTTAACCATTATTCATGGCCTACAAAGTTTCTTGATTAGGCTCTGGGAATCCATTCCCCACTGGTTCCCGAAATTCCTGGACTTGAAGGAAGGTTTTCATCCTAGGAGACGAGAACTTGAGTCCCTATGTTTTCCCTAGATTACTTTTGAAAGTCATTAAAAATCAATTAAAGAAAATACTTAACGATTATTTCCTTATTCTCCTATTTTTTTTCCTTTGTCTCCATAATCACCTCCTTTTGTTTATATCAGTTAACTTTCATCTATACCCTAACTTTATGCTTTTAATATAACAAAATTTGATCACATAAATATAAAAAAACTTTGTGGACAAACAAACCAACTTCAATATTTAAGGAAAACACCCTAAATAAATTTTTTGAGCACTATTTAACAATAGACCGAATAAAATATAATATTTTCCCAAATTAAAAACAAAATCTCCCATTCATCTCCTTATGGAAATGTCTAGGGTTTGTTCCTTTGAAACCCTTGACTTACTGAAAAGTAGCATTGGCTCTACCACTTTTTCTATAGATCTAGGCTCCTCGGGATCTGTTTCTTCCATAATATATCTGCTCTCCACTCCATGAAATGTCTTATGAACCAACTCTACCATGTTAATTTGATAAGCAAAGACAAATATGAAGAAAATAACTCTTATGAACCAACTCTACCATGTTAATTTGATAAGCATAGAAAAAAATGAAGACATGAACTAGAAAACTTATGGGGCATGGCTTTCCCTTCTCATTAATCATTAGATTTTCTAAATTAGATATTTAACAACCCTATATGTTTCCATAAATATATTAAGACCAAATAAACTAATCACCCAACTAACTAATCGATGGATACTCGTCCAACATGAGAGATTATATGTTTCAACAAAAACAATATGAGAAAATTTGTGCCTTTCATTTGCCTTGTCTTTGTATCTAATTTCAAAGCTTAATTGTAGTTTTATTATATCATGTTGAATGGATATATTATATTATGGTTGGATTAATTAGGATTTTTTAATATAATTTTTGATGTTATAGTTTTAGTTTTATTATCAATTTTGAAATGAATTCATTTTTAATTTTAAATTAAAGTCATTTTTAAAAATCAATGGATAGTTGTTATTTTGGATTTGAATTCATATTTGCAACTTTTTGTTGATTTCAAATGTGTTTACAAATCTATATGTGAATTATTTGTAAGTCAATTTTTTTATGTTGATTGTGTTGAGAGTACTTTTTCTAATCAACATAAATTATGATCAACTTGGACTTGATATGTGACATTTAAAATATATATATTAATAAAAAAATTTATGTTAAATGTTTTTTTAATAAAATATTTTAATACGAAGATAATTATGTGTAACGCCCCCATCCTCCTCAATTGGGACCCATCACAAAAACTCTCCCAACTTCAAGTCTGATACCTCAAGTAACATCCCCGACTTACTTCTGAGCTACATTACCTCAAGAAAATTAGTGCACAAATAACATTTAGATTGCGTGGAATCACTCGAGGAAGTACACACAACCCAAATTGATTTGTGCCACACTATAGTTCCTCCTATTTATACATATTATAACAACGGAAATAACTTGAAATATAACTGTACACTCATGCACACAGGGCACATCGACGTTACAAAATGTAAGACTACTCCAACATGCGAACACCATTGCGCGCATAACCATACAGATCATATGAATACCACAACATACATAATTGTTTTGATTCCTCTTGCATATGTGACATTTAATATATATATATTAATAAAAAAATTTATGTTAAATGTTTTTTTAATAAAATATTTTAATACAAATATAATTATGTGTAACGTCCCCATCCTCCTCATCTAGGACACATCACACAAACTCTCCCAACTCCAACTCTTATACCTCAAGTAACATCCTTGACTTACTTTTGAGCTACATTACCTCAAGAAAATTAGTGCACAAATAAAATTCAGTTTGCGTGGAATCACTCGAAGAAGTGCTCACAACCCAAATTGGTTTGTGCCACACTACAATTCCTCCTATTTATACATATTATAACAATGGAAATAACTTGAAATATAACTGTACAATCATGCACACAGGGCACACCGACGTTACAAAATGTAAGACTACTCCAACATGTGAACACTACTACGCGCATAACCATACAGAGCATATGAATACCACAACATACATAATTGTTTTGATTCCTCTTGCAGGTCTGGCTGTCCCTAGTGCGCAAACTATGTTCCAACGCACACAACGAAACCAGTGGCTTGTGCACACAATCCACTTTCCACGCGCATGGTACCTCTAGCCTTCCTGAGGAAGATCTTGACCATTTACTATGTTTAACTTAAAATAATTTACTTATCAAATGGCATACTCAACATATACCAATACTATGCTAAATACTCACATCACACTTACAAAGTAGACACGATTAACATAATAACAACCATTATTCATATGCAACTCTATGCAAGTAATCGATCATAACAAATGCAAATGAATAAGCACGCAGTAAACATACAAGAACATAAGAACACTTATCTTTTATGAAGGTCACCAACTACACACGTGACTCAGACGTTCCTCCAAACCATAGACATTTTTTTTCATAATATTTCACCAACATGTAACCCTTGAGCTAGGGCTCGAACTCCATCAGATAAAAAAGATTCATAATTCCAATCTATGGTCTAACAAACAACGAATTTTATGAGTCCAAGGTGTCGGTCGTTTCAACTAGTCTACAGTCCCTCACTCCCCACATGCTTGTCGAACCCCAGGAAGTGTGCCCCTTCTTTTCTCAATAGTCCCTTGAATGTCCCACTTCCTTTCCAGGGATTCAACAACAGGTCATATCAAGAAGTCTCAAAGCACTGCAACTAATGCCTAGTGCACCAGGGAACAATTCCCAATGAACCTATCACCTGGAGAGATTGCTCATGAGCTTGACAACCCACCTCTTGGACAACTACGGTCTGGACAACCCGTTTCTTCAATCATTCCAAACTTTTCCTAAGAACACATTTAAGCCAAATGACAATAAGTTATCGCAAAATATCTATTCCTTCACAGAGGAAATCCTATCTCCATATTTTCCCGAATGAGTCTCCTCCCCAAATTACACTAAGGACAACAATATATATTGCATGCCTTGAACCCGACACTTGTCACCTTTAGAATTTACTTTAGCAACCTAGTGACTTGTTCCCATCCCTCAGGAACTTAGGATAAATAATATATTCGTAAATTACACTTTTTGGAAATATTATTAAAATATTCCCCTCCTTTTCTCTTTTTCGGTGGAGTCATCCCCCCATCTCTTTTCGTTTAAGTCAGGTTGTGCACAACAATGTAATATATTAATAACTTGAGTGTGATACACTTTAAAAGAATAGGCGCACTGGCCTATTTGCATCCTAGCTCACCAACCCAATAGTCACACAAGCTCTTCGACCTCAAAACACAAATACACACAAACATATATATCACAATCATTCCCGCACATTTACTTGTGTATGTGCAACACTGTGGAATATGTGCACCCTCTCTTGATGTGAAATCCACACGCATTAGCTCATGTACGTGCAACACTATGGAATATGCACACTGTTTCCTTAATAGTCAACCTCGCTCATTCCACTAGTGTGTGAAGCGTAGATTTTAACTTTGTATAATATTTTAATGCAAAAGTTTTTTCAATAAAAGAACATAAAATATACAATGACAAATACACACATTACACACAGATTTTTCCCTTGGAAACTCAAACCGAGAAAACCAACATATTATATATTCATTCATAGTGATACATTGTTTACAACACAATATACATATAGGATCCAGTGACATTCAAAACCCTAACCCAATAACTTGGATTAGTCAACAACCCTAATTCCTTAACCAAAAATAGAAAACCATCGACAAAAACTGTGTGCCAAAAAACCACCCAATAGTGGACACGAAAAAACGAGAAAAAAATGCGACACGTTTCCCGAGGAAACAAATTATCAGGGGCGCTTCCCCTGAATCCCAGAAGGGGGGGCCTAGTGACTCCCCCTCAAACCCCCCTACGCTCCCAACACAATGTAGCAAACACAATGGCTATTCATGCAAAGAATATAACACATACCCATCATTCTCCCACTTGTTGTTTTCTTTGCATACATGGGGTTATAGGTTTACATAGTCAACAATCCAGGGCAGTAATGCCCATGGATCCTCTACACCTAGAAAACTTCCTAGTGCTCACAGATTTTGTTAATGAATCCGCAACATTCTTCAAAGTGTCCACCTTTATCAACAACAATTTCTTTTCTTCAACCATGTCTCTCACAAAGTGATATTGAATATCAATATGCTTTGTCTTTGATTGATAAGTCGAGTTCTTCGCCATAAAAAATTCACTCTAACTATCACAATCTATCCTTACAACTTGTTGTACCAACCCAATACATGAACAAAATATTTGTAACCATATTTCTTCCATACTTGCATTCAAGTGGTTGCCATGTATTCAACTTCTGTAGGTGAAAGTTCCACTACATCCTGCCTTTTTATCATCTAACTAATTGCTCCTCCAAACAGGTTAAACACATACCTACTTGTAGATATCCTATGATCCAGATCTACAACCTAGTCTGCATCAACAAATCCATGTATGTCCAACACTCTGTCCAATCGTGGTCTTCCTTGGTAGCACAATCCATAGCTAGCAGTGCCACACAAACCCCTGAAAATCCTTTTTACCGTTGTCCAATGCTCCTTCCATGGTTTTTACATATACTTGCTCAAAACTCCCACTACATGTGCAATGTCTGGTCTAGTACAGACCATTGCATACATCAAACTGCCAACTACACTTGCTTATGGAACATGAGACATGTCTTCCTCCTCTTCCTGTGTCTTGGGACACTAATCTGTAGATAACTTTACACCAAAATGAATAGGGACCTTGACTGGTTTACATTCTTGCATATTAAACCTCTTTCATATTGTCTCGACATATTTTCTTTGATTTAACCATAGTTTCCTCTTTTTCCGATTCCTTTTAATTTCCATGTCTAAAATGAAATTTGAAGCACCAAGATCCTTCATGTCAAATTTAGAGGATAACTGAGTTTTCACATCCTAGATAATATCTTTGTTGTTTCCTATCAACATCATGTCATCCACATACAAGAACAAATAAATAAAATGATCACCAATTAATTTTAAATACACACAATGATCATCTTTTCTTCTTGTGAAACCAAGTCCCAGCATATAAGTATCAAATTTTTGATACCACATCCTTGGTGATTGTTGTAAACCATACATGGACTTTTTTAGTTTGCATACCAACTGCTTCTTTCCCTTCACAACAAATCCTTTTGGTTGCTTCATATAGATTTCTTCTTCCATATCCCCATGTAGCAATGTTCTCTTCACATCCATCTATTCTACTTCAAAATCAAATGCAACAACTAGAAGTAACAAAATTCTTATAGAAGTTAACTTGGAAACAGGAGAAAAAATCTCACCAAAATCAATTCTCTCAACCTGGGAATAACCCTTTGCTACTAACCGAGCTTTGTACTTCTCCTCTTTTCCTTCTGCATTCAACTTCTTTTTAAATACCCATTTGCTGCCAATGGGATTTCTTCTAGTCGACAACTCCACTAGATCCCAAGCCTCATTCTTATCCAAGGTTGTCATTTCTTCATCCATGGTATTTTTCCATCCTCTGAATCCACTGCCTCCCTGACAATTATAGGATCATCCTCGGTAATAGACAAATACAAATTTGAACGTAAATAAGATGGAGTATACCTTTCCGGTATCCTTCTTTCTCGAACCGATCTCCTCAATAATGAAGTATGATGATCTTCTTCTTCTGATTCATGTTCTTCTGTAGAGTCTGATTCATCATCTTTTAAATCAAACTTTATTTTCTATAGTTCTTCCTTACTTGGTAGGACTTCATGTTTAACAACATCCTTCATTTATCTAAATACCAAATCTCATCTATACACAACGTTCTTAGTTTCTAGGTTCCAAAGCTTATAACCTTTAAGACCATCTTTATACCCAATAAAGATACACTTTTCAACATTCTCATCTAGCATACTCTTGCTTTCCTTTAGAACATGAACATAGGCCTCACAACCAAATACCTTGAGATGTGTGAGAGAAGGTTTCTCATTAGTCCATACCTCTTGTGGAGTCTTGTCATCCAACACTGATGAGGGTGATATGTTGACCAAGTAACATGCAATACCCATTTCCTCTACCCAGAATTCTTTCCCTAACCCGACACCACTGAGCATGCACCTTTCTTTTTCCATCAACATTACGTTCATCCTTTCTGCAACTCCATTATGATTAGGTGTATATGGAGTAGTCTTTTGTCTTGCTATACCACACTTTTTACATAATTCTTCAAATTCATTCCCACAGAACTCTCCGCCATTATTTGTCCTTAACACCTTAATTCTTTTCTCTGTTTGATTCTTAACAAGAGCCTTCAACTCTTTAAACTTGCCAAAGACTTCAAGTTTCTTCTTGAGGAAATATATCTGAGTATTCCTTGAGAAGTCATCTATAAATGAGACATAATACACATATTTTTTCAATGATGGAATCGACATAGGTCCAAACACATCACTGTGAACTATATGCAAAATTCCTTCTTCCCTCGTTGCACAAGAGGAGAATCTTACCCAATTCTGCTTCCCATATACACAATGTTCATAGAAATCAAAATCCATAGAACAATTAGACATACCTTCAACCATAACTTTACCGTGTAGTAGTCGAAGACCCTTCTCTACGATATGCCCCAGTCTTTGATGCCACAACATATCCTTTCTTTAGACACTGCAGGAGTTCTTTATTCTTCAACTCCAATATCAGGAACAATGGAAATATTACACCTTATACAGAGTTCGAAACCAAACTCCCTTCAACAACACCATTGCTCCTCAAACCATCCTGCAGGTTTCCTTTTCAAATATTGTTTTTACCCCTGCATCGTCCATTTTGCTTACATAAATCAAAGTTATGGCCAATCCTGGGATGTGCAAAACACCATGTAGTTTTCTAATCCTTCCATCTATGAGCTTCAACTTGATTTTTCCTCGACCCATGATTCTGGTTGTCGAGTCATCACCTAAGAAAACATTACCATACTTTTCATATTCATAGAATCACTCCTTGTGGGGAGTCATATGAAATGATGCACATGAGTCAACCAACCATGCCTCATGATCTGCATGTGTGCTTGAAGAAGCCAAGTACACATCCCCTCATTCTTCCTTGAAGGTCTTTTCTTCTATAGAAGGAGATTCTTTAGATCCCTTCTTTTTTCTCAACTTTGGATCTACACTGCTTCTTGTAGTGCTCTTCTTTTCCACATCTCTAACCCTTTACAAACTTTTCGGGATTACAAACTTTCTGGGAGACTTAGATATTCCCTTAGACTTAGATCTCCCACTTGACGAATTAGATCTATTTCTTTCCTGGGAGCGTCCTCTTGCAAATAATGCATCTGTGCTATGTCCTTCCATGTTATTCCGTCTCATCGCCTCCGACAACAATGATGCGACCACTTCATCAAACTTCAAGGTAGTTGTATTACTACCTATGGCCACAACCAGACTATCCCATGAGTTTGGTAAAGAGCATTATAAATTGGTACACTTATCATCATCTAAAATTTTAATCTCAACAGATACTAATTGACTTACCACAGTATTGAAGGCGTGTGAATGCTCTGCCACTGAGTCTCCATCTCTCATCCTCAGGTTATACAACTTCTTTCTTAGGAATATTTTATTTACTAGGGACTTAGACTGATACAACTTCCCCAACTTATCCCATAAATATTTGGTTGTAGCTTCCTCTGACACATTCATTAATACTGAATCTGAGAGATAGTCGGATTGTGCTCTTTGCCTTCCGATCCAACTTTATTCAGTCATCTGTTGAAGTTCCTGTAGGTGTAGTACCTGGATCCATCGCGATTCATTGATATCTATCCACCAACAGATCTTCCATTTTGAGCTTCCACAACTCAAAAATTGTCCCATTAATCTTCTCGATCTCCATTGTCGAACTATTCACCATTTTTTTCACCTAAAAAATCAATACCATAGATCTCCCAATGTAACAAGGCTTATCACGGTCCCAAGCCAAACCCTTGACCACAAAGGCGTCCCCCTTAAGCCAACAAATCTCTGATGCCAAATGTAGATTTTAACCTTGTACAATAATTTATTACAAACAAATTTTCAATAAAAGAATAGCAAATATGCAATGGAAAATACACATATTACACAAAGATTTTCCCCTGGAAACCCAAACCAGGAAAACCAACATATTCTATATTCATTCATAGTGATACATTGTTTGCAATACAATATACATATAGGAGCCAATGACATCCAAAACCCTAACCCAATGGCCTGGATTAGTTAACAACCCTAATTCCTTAACCATAAATAGATAACCATCAACAAAAACCATGTGATGAAAAACCACTCAACAATGGACATGGAAATCGAGGAAACACAAAAAATGAGGCAAAAATGTGACACGTTTCCCGATGATTTTTTTTTTCTTAGGGGCGCTGCCCTCGAACCCTCGCGCAGGGGGGGTAGCACTGCTCAGGTGCGTGCAAAACCAAAATGACTCACCAACATATATGCATAACTATAAATGAGGTTCAAATTAGGGACATTACATTCCCATCCCCTTTATTTATGCACTGTCCCCAGTGCATTATATACACATATACATACAAATTTCAAACAATTTCAAAAAAAATGAGGATACTCTGCTCGCATAGCATCCTCACGCTCCCAAGTTGCATCCTTAGGATTGTATCATGTCCATTGGACCTTTACCAACTCCATGGCTTGATTATTGAGTTGCTTCACTTTCTGGTCCAATATGCAAACCGATTGCACTAGAAATATGCCTTCAGGCTCCACCTGAATCACATTCCAATCAATAATATGATTAGCATCATGTATGTGCTTCTTAAGAAATGACACATGGAAAACATTGTGAATACATAAGGATGCAGGTAAATAAATCATAAAAGAGACATGACCAATCCTTTCAAGGATTTCAAATGTCCCACAGTAGTGTGCTTCTAACTTACAACACTTTTCCAACTTCAAGGAACTACGCTTGAATTTTACTTTCAAAAACATGTGATCACCCACTTTAAACTTTCTATGGGTTCTATCTTTATCTGCGTAGCTTTTTTGTCTGTCCTGGGTAGGCTTTAGAATTTTCCTGATCTTTACCATCCACTCCTCCATTTCCCAGAGTAAATCTAGCCCAACTACTGCATGGTTTGTTGGGTTGTCCCAACTCACTGACGTGTTTCACTTTCTACCATAAAGTGCCTCAAATGAGCTCATCTTTAAAGATACCTGATACACATCGTTGTAAGAAAACTCTACCAAATGCAGGTAGTATTCCCACTTGGATGGTTTATCCATCACATACATCCTCAACATATCTTCAGTCAACCGATTTACCTTCTTTGTCTGACCATCTGTCTCAGGGTGATATGTTGTGCTAAAGTTCATATTTGTCCCAAATTTGAATAACCCTTTCCAAAAGTTCGAGGTGAACTTGGAATCTCTATCAAACACAATTGGCTTAGGAACACCATGCAACTTAGAAGCTTCATGCATGAAAATATCAACAATGTTAGTTGCTTTGTGCACTGACTTTATTGGAATAAAATGAGCATCTTTAGTAAGCTTGTCCACTACCACCATAATAGAATCATGTTATAAAATCCATCGTTATAACTTCCCACTTCCATTTAGGAATAGGAAAATGTTTTAGCAAACCAGTTGGATGTTTGTGCTCAGACTTGAACTTCTGACATTGGAGACATCAAGCAATAAAATCTACAACTTCATTTTTCATACCTGGACAGATGTATTGCTTCTTGACAGCGACAATGGTCTTTTGGTAACCTAGATGTACCACATAAGGAACCTTATGCATATCTAACAATATCAGGCTTTTTAACTCCTGATTATTTGGCACATAGATTTTGTGTCTATACATGAGGATCCCATCCTCTCTCAACTCATAACCTTCAAATTTTTGTTGCGACATATTTTGCTGTAAGTTCACCTTTATGTCTACATAATGTAGATCTGATTTGGAAACTTTTAAAATTTTGTCGCACAAATCCAATTTATACATGCTAATAGTTGTAGCATGCATTTTATGCACTCTCATGTTGAGTGTGTTAGCTACCTTGTTTTTTTTTTCCTCTGATATGCTTTATGTCAAAGTCATACTCATTGAGGAAATCTAACCACCTACTTTGAATGGCATTTAAACGTGGCAATCCAAACAAATATTTTAGACCACAATCGTTTGTTCCTAGCTCAAATATTTTACCCATGAGATAATTCTGCCACATCTTCAAGGTATGCACTATAGCTTCCAATTCTAAATCATGAGTAACATAGAGCCTTTCATGGTATTTTAACTTCCTTGATTTGTAGCACACTACATGTCCATTCTGACTCAGGACTCCACCAATTCCTTCCTTGCATGCATCTGTGTACAAATTGAAGTCTGCATCAGGACCAACAATTCTCAAAATTGGCGCACTTGTCAACAAACTCTACAAGTGCTGAAAACTCCTTGCACAATCCATAGACCATTCAAATCGTGCACCTTTTTTTGCAAAGATTTAATTGGATGCACAATATTTGAGAATTCTTCAATAAACCTTTTAAAGTACCCTGCTAATCCCATAAATAATCTCACTTCTGCGACATTTCTTGGTGTTGGCCATTCCTCAATGGATTTTATCTTTGCAGGGTTCACAACTATTCCTTCCTCTGAAATGATATGACCCAAGTAATGAATCTGCCTCTGGTAAAATGAACATTTTATCAACTTTGCATAAATTTGATGCTCCATGAATACCTTCAACACCATCCTCAAGTGTTTCTCGTGCTCTTCCTTAGAATTTGAGTAAATAAGAATGTCATCCAAAAATACAATGACAAACTTATCCAAGTAATTTTTGAGAACTCCATTCATTAAACACATGAAGACAACTGGTGCATTCGACAACCCAAAATACACAACTGTAAACTTGTAATGACCATACCTTGTTCTGGAGGTAGTCTTACTGATGTCTTCTTATTTAATCATCACCTAGTGATATCCATATCTAAGAGCTATCTTGGAAAATATTTTTGCGCCTCTCAGCTGATCAAGCAAGTCATCTATCCTTGGAAAATGATACTTGTTCTTCATTATTACCTTATTCAGCTGTCTGAAGTGAATACAAAGTCTCAGCATACCATCGTTCTTCTTCATGAACAAAATTGACGCACTACAAGGCGACACACTTGGGCGTATATACCCCTTCTTCAGAAACTCTTCAAGTTATTGTTAGAAAAACAGGATCACGGAGCAATAAAATAAAACAAATGCGAAAATAAAATAAAGAAGATACATAATACAATAGAGACACAGATATACGTGGTTCACCTAGTTTGGGCTACGTCCACCAAAGAAATTGTCAGATTCTTGCTTTTTATTATCCAACAAAATGAAGGGATACAACCTACAACACACCCGATGTAACTTCCTCTTCTTTATTTCACAATCTCCTCTCTCAGAATACAATATTCTCGATAATACATAGCCACAATAAAATTCCCTCATAAAAAAGGGTTTCCTTCTAGGGAAAAAATCTCTAAAATAACTTCTACCGTAAGATCTGCAACCTTATAATGAACAATCCAAATTGACTATGAAATTACAATATTTTACAAGGATTTTTTCCAAAAATTTCTCTTTGGGGGAAGCGCCCCCGAATCCCCCATGAGGGGGCGGGGGGGGAGGGGGTGATAAAAAAATTGTTTACACCCCCACTGGACCCTCCTTATGACATTTGTGGGTGGGAAATCCCCCCCACACCCTCTCCATTAGGGAATGGGGTCCAAGAATGGTTGAAACAAACCTTTGAATCAAGAATATAATCAGGCTCCACAACCAATAGTTACATCTGCAACTCCTTCAATTTTGGTAGACTTATCCTGTAAGGAGTCTTGGATACATGTGTTTCTCTCAACATCACATATATAGAGAAGTTTATATCTCTTTTCGGTGTCAATCCTGATATCTCTTTAAAAACATCCTCAAATTCTTTCAACACTGCGTAATATTTAACACTTGACACTTTATCCTTAGGTTACTCTTCCATTTGCGCTACGGATACTCTGAATCCCTTCCTAAAACTTTTCTTCAACTGCAAAGCTGAAACTTCTCTGATAGTCACAACCCTTGGAATGTTGGTTGTGGAGCTCGATGATCTTCTTGATTCAAAGTTCTTTGTTTTCAGCTGTGTTTATACCCCATGAAGACTTTACACCCTGAAAGAATGTACACTCCTCCACGCAGGGGAGTGCAGGGGGGTTACCCCCCTTGTGGGGTCCGTGGGAAAGCGAGCCCCTGAAGGAAAAATTGCCTTGTAAATGTATATTGCAATTTCATTGTAAATCTGGACCATTCATTATAAGGTCGCAAATATGATGGTAGAAGTTATGTTAGGGTTTTTTTCTCTAGAAGGAAACCTTCTTTTATGAGGGAAATGTATTGCGACTATGTGTCAGTGTGAATATTGTATTATGAGAGAGGATAATGTGAGAGAAAGAAGAGGAAGTTACAATGGGTGTGATGTAGGTTGTATCCCTTCATTTTGCTGGATAATAATAAAGGAAGGACCTGGAAATTCCTCTGGTGGACGTAGCCCACACTGGGTGAACCATGTATATCCGTGTCTCTATTGTATTGTGTATCTTTTGTATTTTATTTCCACATTTGTTTTATTTTATTGCTCCGCGATCCTGTTTTTCTAACATGGAATTCCTTGAATTGTTCTCAAATTTCCTTTCTCATCCAAACACGTAAATTCCTTATTATAATAGTCCAGGACAACATGATGATGTTCGAACCAATCCATGCCAATGAGACAATCATACGAGCCCAAAGGTATGATATTCAAATCAGCTTTTGTGCGTATTTCATTCATCTGCATTATAGATTCCTTAACAATCTCATTAATTTTTCTTTTTTCTGTTGTAGCTAACTGCACCAACCAAGGTTTTCCAAGCTTGCTTCTCGACAAATGAAATATTTCCACCATTTTAGGATCTAGATAACTATGACTAGCTCATGAGTCAATTAAAATAACAATAGGTTGGTCGTAAATCTTACCTTCCACCTTGATCATGTGCAACTATAACTCATTTTGCTTGTTATCCAGTGCTGCGTAAATATTAGGTACACTTCCACCCCTGTCTTCAACTGTCGTAGTTTTCCATACACTATGCGCAATCCTCTCTTTTTCACCTCTTTGAGGACAATCTCTAAACACATGATTTCCGCCACAACCCAACATTAAATAGGTTGATGCCTTGGTCTTTGTCCCTCTCACTCAGTCATTCCGGGCTCCTCGAGAGTTGTCTGTCATTGCGCAGTGTTTTTGAAAAATGGTGGCTTAGCTCCCGTATTCCTCTATTCCACCTTACTTCTCATCTTGTCTTTCCAAGCCTTTTGGAAGGTCAGTCTTCCCCTTTGTTGGTCATAGATATACCTAGCGTGCCTTATGGTTTGTTCCAACGTCTTAGGGTCATCATACTGTATCTTGTCACTGATAAATGAGGGAAACCCACTCAAGTAACTTGGAATTTTCACTTTTTCATCCTTGATGAATGAAACATACTTCAACAACTCTAAGAAACTTCTTTCGTACTCGTCTATCATCATGCTCCCAAGCTTGAGTTCAAAAAACTTCATTTTTCTGTCATAGTACCACTTGGTTAATTATTTATTTTGGAAATATCTCTTGAACTCCCTCCAAGTAACTTTCTTCTCTTCAATGTGTTGCACTTGTACATATTGATCCCGCCACATTGATGTTTTTCCCTTGAGCTTCTAAATTACAATTCTCTCTTTTGCCTGTGCAGAATAATTAAGCAGTTGGAAGTAATTCCTCATACCCAACAACCGTTTATCTTCATCCTCATCCTTCTTATGCTCACCACCAAAAGTAGGAGGCTTGATCTTACTCGTTTCTCCACATAAATCGTCCACCCCATTCCTCCTCTTATGATTTCCACCAGAATATGGACTTGAGCTACTATGCGCTTTTTTAAATGAATGCTTTGGTGAATGGTGATGTTTTCTATAAGCGTCTCTTGCTTCTCTTCTTGTTAAGTACATAAATAGGTCTGCAAATATACTTCAGAAATAACCAAGAAAAAATGAAACCATTCACCAATAGTGAACAAAAGAATTCATACAAAACCATTGAGGGAGGGTAACACCATATATTAATCCTTACGGAAGGATAAAACTCCTCAAACAATGCATGATACATTCACAATATTCTTCATTATTCTTCAATACATTGCTCACACTTCTTTATATATCACTCTCTATCTCCTATGAACCTTCTATAAATCATTTTTACATTTATCATATCTAACCACCATAATGAACATTATTTAATATAGTGGACCTAGTCCACCTTACACTGAATGAATTCCACTAATAATACATAACCACATTCCCATTGGGTACCTCCTTAGGTACCCCATATTACCTCCCTAGGTATACTACAGTCCACCCCCCTTCACATGTTTCGTCCTCGAAATACAAGAAGAAACCATACAATATAACCGGCTAAGCAATGTAACCAACTGGTACATGAAGTACGACCATCCATCCATCCTAATGGAAGACGAACATGATGTCAAATTGTTTTCTTGATACACTAATCTTGATCCTTGTCGTGCTTATGGTGCCATGACATTGTTTCTCTATCCTCATATCATCTTATAGTGCTGGTAGTATTCCATGCACCTCTTGATTGGTTTCCTTTCTAGTGCCATGCTAGTGCATAAGTGTGTTGCTTCTCACGCCCTTGCCTTGATGACTCTCATTTCTCTATAGGGTGTGCATGGCGATATACAACAACTGTAGGAATCAAGTCTTTTTTCTTTAACTCTGCAACATAGTGTTCATTTGATTCAATGATCTCCTTGGATTCTTTATTGGGTCCTTCCTGTGATTTTGTTTCATCTCCTTCTGTAAAATTTTCCTCTGATTCAACTTTGGACTTTGCAACAACTTATTTGTTTTCCTCCGTGGGCCCTTTTTTCTTACTAAGAGACACATCCTCCAATGTAACTTTATTTTTATTGTACCAAAGTTTCAAAAACTTATTTTCTACATTAATATTAATTGTACCAACTATTTCCATCCAAGGATATCCAAGAATAATAACCACATCATGCATATCAATGGCACAAAAATTAGAATGCAACACATAATTATCCATGGTAATTTTCAAATATTTAAAAATTTGAACATTTTCACCCTCAACCTGTGTGCTTTGAATATTATTTACTAGAACTTGCAATCTATTAACCAATTGAACATTGATAAAATTTTGTTGGAAACTGGGGTTAATAGAAACAATAACATTTTCTTTATGAATACAACCATGAACCTATAATATAGAGCTACCACATAAAAATAAACCCTTGGTGTTCTTTGCATCCATTTTTTCAACATGATACCACCTATCTAAAAATACATTTTCAAATTTTTCATCAAAGAGTGTCCTTATCCTATGATAGTTAAGCAAGTTCCACCAAATGGCCGTATCATCTTGTAAGTGTAAATTGATCAAATCTCTCCAATGCTCTTTCCGCAATTACTTCTATTCTTTTAGAAATCATTCAATACTAGGGCCATCATATTTCCCTATAAAATACATCTTTCTATTAAAAAACCCAAAAATAGAACAAGGGCTTGTTAAAAAAAAAACACATGGCGTTTTCTGGAAAAATCCTAAAAAATTGTCGAATTTAAAACATTGATAACTTCACTTCCCAGACTCCATTTCTGTTGATTTGTGTTTTTGAAATTGAGGAATTTTCTTAGAGGAATTCAAATATCCAATTGTTTTCTGCAAATTATAGCAAAACATTTCATAATTGAGTATGAAGTGTCCACCCCCCATCCCCCTTTTTTTCCTTTTAAAAAATATGCAAAATGAACCAATTTTTTTTTCTTCTTTGGCCAAAGAAAGTGCTATGATACCAATTTTCAAGTACCAAGGATTGGATACATAAATTCCTCAAATATTCAATAAAAATCTAGAATAAATATCCACTTTATTATTAAGAACCCTTGAGGTAGGGAAACACCATACATTGGATCCTATTATGGAAGGGATCCTCTCCTGTTCACTTGCCTCTTTGAGGGGGAAACCTCCTAATGAGCTACCACTCTATTACAATACTTCTTCTTCATATCTCATTACATTGCTTGAACCCCTTTATATAGTGCTACCAACCACCTAAGAACATTCTAGGTGGTTAATATAAACAATGACAGTTTCTTTATGAATACAACCATAAACTTGTAATATAGAGATGCCAAATGAAAATAAACTCTTGGTGCTCTTTGTATCCATTTTTTCAACATGAGACCACCTATCTAAAAATAAATTTTCAAATTCTTCATCGGAGAGTGTCCTTATCCTATGATAGTTAAGCAAGTTTCACCAAATGGTCGCATCATCTTGAAAGCATAAATTGATCAAATCTCTCCAATGCTCTTTCTGAAATGACTTCTCTTATTTTAGAAATTATTCAATACTAGGGCCATCAAATTTCCCTATAAAATACATCTTGCTGTGAAAAACCCTAAAAATATAACTAAGGTTTGTAAAAAAAAATTGCATGGTTGTTTCTGGAAAAACCATGAAAGAAATGTTGAATTTAAAATGTTGATAACTTCACTTCCTGGAATCTGTTTCCGTTGGATTTTTTTTTTGAAATGAATTGTTTTTCTGGGAGGAATTTAGATATCCAATTATTTTCTCCAAATTATGAGCAAAACGTTTCAGAATTGAGTCTAAAGTGCGTTACCCCCTTTTGTCCTTCTAAAAAATATGCAAAATGAACCAAAATTTTCTTCCCTTCATTGGCCAAGGAAAGTGCTCTGATACCAATTGTTAAGTACCAAAAAATGAATACATAAATACCACAAATATTTAATAACAATATAGAAGAAATCTCCATTTTATTATTAAAAACCCTTGAGGTAGGGCAACACCATGCAATGAATCATATTATGGAAGGGATCATATCTTATTCACTTACATCTTCGAGGTGACAACCTCCTAATGAGCTACCGCTCTATTACAATACTTTTTCTTCATATCCCATTACATTGTTTGAACCCCTTTATATAGTGATACCAACCACCTAAGAAAATTCTATAGGAGGAATCTTCTAGAAGCAAAACCTTCTAAGAAGTCCTCTTACATTTATTATATCTAACTACCATAGTGACCCTTATTTAATACTATAGTGGACCTAGTCCATCTTACATTGAATGACCTCTACTATTATCACTATGGGCCCTCTGCCCCCTCTACTATCTCTCTAGCTACCTAATATTACATCCTCCTTATGAAAGCATCGTCCTCAATGATTGATATGAGAGTGTACAACCATATACCAGGGTCCCATGGATAAGTGTGGACCATAGTGATGAAGTAGATTAGAGAACCAGGTCCCATAGAGAAATGAAAGCCACCATGTTGAATTAGTCCAACCACCATTGTACACTAGAGTCCCATGTCCAAGTGTTCATGTGAAGTCCACGGGGAAGATATCGAAATCCAATAACCAACTGAAAATTATGCTTCAAAGATTGACACATGTCATGTGGATCCAAATAAGAAGATCCATCCACATAGTGGGAAATGTTCATAGATAAATATGGAAGGAATAATACCACTATAAAATATGTAAGATGGACACTGGTAATCATAACTGACTCTTGATTTGTTACATTAGTGTTCTCTAGAGAAGGTGGAGTAGATTCATCAAATAAAATATGAAAGAGGTTGTCATCTCAAAAATGACAACTATCCATATATCAATCATCACAATCGGCTTCGAAATCATACCAAGAATATACTTCTTGATTATATTCATCCCTGATGTCCTCCATAAGATATCTCTCATGTATGCTAGCCAAGGACCTTTGAATAGTATCTCTGAGATATTGTAGACTCTATTTGAGGGCTTCAAACTTCTGTAAAACTCCCATGAGGATTTGAGAGCTAATATGCATTGGAAACACCACATATAATATACCAAAAAAAATCTATTAAAATGTTTTATCCAATGGAACTAATCCAATAACAATCTGAGCACACCTTGAAAATTTATGAACTCTACAGTCTCGTCGTCGTCACGAACCCCCCCTAAAAATGGATGATTTTAAATCAACGATATATTCACTTCTGGAACTTCGATTCCGACGTTTTTTTTTAATAATTTCGGTGAAATTGTGAGATGAACTTGGATCTGAAATTTGTTTAGGAAAATTCGGTCCCAGGTGCTATAGAAAAAAGAAAAATCCTGTGGTCGTTTGCAGAAAAAAAAAACCTTGAAAATTGCATATTTTAAAATGTCGATAACTCCACTTCTCGGACTCTGTTTCAAACGTTTCGTTTTTTATTTATTTTTTATCTGAGAGGAACTCATATATACAACTATTTTCTACAAATTTTGCACAAAAAGCTACAAAAATCATCAATAATGTCACGGTCCTCTTTTGCTTCTCCTAAATATCTGCAAAAATAGAAAAAAAAAATTCTCCTTTTTTGTGGCCGAGGAAAATGCTTTGATGCCAAAAGAAATCTCTTAAAAAATTGGTATCAGGGGCACTTTCCTTGGCCAAAGAAGGGAAAAAATCATTGGTTCATTTTGCAGATTTTTTAAAAGGAAGAAAGGGGGCAACGCACTTCACACTTGGTTCTGAAACTTTCTGCTTAGAATTTACAGAAAATAATTGGATATTTGAATTCCTCTAAAAAAAATACCCAATGTAAAAAAAAAACGGACGAAACAGAGTCTGATAAGTGAATTTATCATCATTTTAAATTCGACAAATTTTTAGTGTTTTTTTCCGAAAAAAACCGTGCGATTTGCACTGTAAATTATTTTTTAAAAACCTTAGTTTTCTTTTTGGGTTATGGACAACAAATTGTTTTTTTTTGGTAAAGATGATGGTCCTAGTATTGAAAAATTCCTAAAGGCCCACAAGCCAAAATGGAAAGAGAAGTGGAGATTTTATTTATTCTTTTATCTTAGAGAACGTGCTGACACATGGTAGCATTCATTGGACTAGGTCAAGATGATGGGGATTTCCGATGAAGAACTCAAAAATATATTTTTTGATAAGTGGTCGCATGTTGAAAAATAGGATACAAAAAACATCAATGGTTTATTTTCACGTGGAAACTCTATATTATAAGTTCATGGATGTATTCATAAATAAAATATCATTGTTTCTATTAACTCTAGTTGCATGCATAATTTTATCAATGTTCAGTTGGTTAATAGATTGCAAGTTCTTGCAAATAATATTCAAAACAAATAGGTTGAGGCCAAAAATATTCTAGTATTTAAAGATTTGAAGATTACCATGGATAAATATGTGTTGCATTCATATTTTTATGCTATAGACATGGATGATGTCGATAATGTTTTGGGATATCCTTGGATAGACTTAGTGGGTACCATTAATATTAATGTGCAAACAAAGTTTTTGAAGTTATGGTACAAGAAAAAGAAAATTGCATTGCAGGATGGGTCTCTTAGTAAGAAAGATGGGTCCACAAAGGTAAGCAAAAAAAATATTTCCAAATCGGAAGTTGAATCAGAGGCAGAGTCTAAAGAAGGAGATGAAGCAAAGCCACATAAATGACATAATAAAGAAGCTAAGGAGGTCATTGACTCAAAGACACATTGTGTTGTAGATTTGACGAAAAAAGAACATATTCCTACAATTGTTGTATATCAATATCCACATCATATAGAAGAACAACAGTCATCAAGGAAAAGACATGAGCATCAACACACGTATACACTAGCAGAGAACCATAAATGAAATCAATCAAGAGGTTCATGGAGGACTACTAGCGCTGCAAGAAGACATTGGGCTAGAGAAAGAATCCCATGGCAACCTCAGCATGATGTAGAGAAAGATAAGGGTGGAAATGCAACAATTAAAGATCATGTTTGACTTCCATTAGGATGGATGCATGGTCATAATTGGTACTATTTGGTTACGTTACTTAGCGGGTCATATTGTATGGTTTTTTCACATGTTTCGAGGATGAAACATGTGAAGGGGGATGGAATGTAGTATACCTAGGGAGGTAATATGGGGTACCTAGGGAGGTAACCAATGAGAATGTGGTTATGTATTATTAGTGGAGATCATTCAATGTAAGGTGGAATATGTTCACTATATTATTAAATAAGTCCCACTATAGTAGTTAGATATAATAAATAAGCTTTCTAGAAGATTCATTCTCTAGAATGTTCCTAGAAGATAGAGAATGCTATATAAATAAGTGTAAGCAATGTATTGGGGCATGGTGAAGAATATTGTTATTGTACAAGCAATGATTTTTTGAATATTTTTATCCTTCCATAAGAATTAATATATGGTGTTACCCTACCTCAAGGGTTTTGATTATTTCTTGTGTTCAATATTTGGTGAATAATTAGGTTTATTCTTGTTGATATTGTAGGTTTATTTTGAGATTTATTTTCATATCTATTCAGTTACTTAACAATTGGTAATGCTAGGTAGATAGAGAGGTAGTAGGGGGGGCGAAGGGCCCATAGTGATAATAGTAGAGGCCATTCAATGTAAGGTGGACTAGGTCCATTGTAGTATTAAATAAGGACCACTATGATAGTTAGATATAATAAATGTAAGAGGACTTCTTAGAAGGTTATGCTTCTAGAAGATTCCTCCTATAGAATGTTCTTAGGTGGTTGGTATCACTATATAAAGGGGTTCAAGTAATGTAATGGGATATGAAGAAGAAGTATTGTAATAGATAATATGAGGTATTTATAATACATAACCACATTCCCATTGGGTACCTTCCAAGGTACCCCATATTACCTCCCTAGGTATACTACATTTATTTTCTCATCATCAGACCTGTGACTTCTTGGCCTACTTGTCTCTATCCCCTTATTCATTTTCTTTTCTATTATGTCCAAGCTCTACATAAATTTGACATTGAAGACATATTGCTGCTCTTTGGCTCTCATAAGCCTTTTATTATCAACTTTATAGCTTTGGACATATTTTTGCAGTTCTTTTATGGTTCCTACCAAGTTCATGTGCTCCTCCTTAGATTTTGTACCATCAACACCCAAACCAACATATAGATATATGAATTCATCATCAAGATTGAAGATATTTCTAGGTCCTAACTATCTTTCATCTAGGTCTGTCTTTGACCTCAAGATGGCTGTAAGTTTCTGTTGTCACACACTTGTTTATTGTTGTTTTATATCTACAAACAGATCATGAACTTCACTTTGTTTTGTTACGGTTACATAGGCCTTTTAGGTGCTCTAGCATGTAGTTTTAGTCACCAACAAGTTAACACATGCATACCATAAAATATGTAACACACCTATATATGTTAACTGTTGAAAATGAACATAGGTATTTTTGGTCAACATGACCCTGGATAACCCCCCCCGGGGAAAACCAGTTTGGAATATGAGTGTATAAATGTGGAGAAGAGAAGGTGGAATACAACAAGTACATGAAACAAATGAACTCGATACAATAGCAGCTTGTCTCAAGCTGCAACACAAGTCCAAGAAGTAGATATGCGCCCTGGCATGGTGCACCCTCCCCACAAGTTGTCCAATCCACTTAAATGAAGCACACTTGCTCCCTGAAGCTCTGATGGAGAAACCATTGCACACAACTTTGAATATGTGAACTACCTCTCCACTGAAATTGTCCTCAAAGCAATCTGACCACTGCAAGACCTCCCTACTATAAGTGCACCCTCCTCCTCAAGTGCGCCTTCCTCCAAGCAAGAACAACTACCACAAATAACTAAGGGTCTAAGCGTCCATGCTACCTCCATGAAAGGGGGCACCTAATATTTCCTTAACCATAGCCACCATCCTCTTCTCAATGCTCTCTTTCAAACTCTCCAAGTGAACATAAGAGTGAATGAGCTTCTCCTTGCCCTTTGTGCCCCTCTTGAACCTCCATAAGGAAACCTAAAACTTGGATGGATGAGATCATCCCATGTCATCTCCAATCAAAGGTTGAGATCATACCATAATAATCTCACTCAAAAACCCACTTTGGGTTAAGTTACCTAAGTTCTCTTTATGTCTCCTAATTCACCCACAAAGTGAATTAATAGTCATTTAGGCTAAAATGACCAAATTTCACTTTTGACTTAAATCTCCTAAGTCAAAGTGAAATTAGACATAAAGTACAAGGCACAAAGTACATAGTACTTCCCACTTGTGTTTAGAAGCTCAAAAACACAAGGGGACCACTTCCCAAGGTACACAAATCTCAACAAAGATTGTAAGTCCTCTGCACATCTTCCATGCTTTTAACCTTCTGCACTGACTCTGTCCTGCTCTAATCGCTGCTAATTCTGCAAAATGTGTAGGCAATTAGGATTTGTTAGATGATTTCATGCTACAACTAGATGAAAACTTTGCACCATTTTGTTAAAATCCTTTCTTCAAATTTCTTGGATTATTTTAACATCCCAATTTCTAGTGCGCACACTGCACATCAATAATTTGCCCACATCACAACTCTACACCACGTACTAGTAGTTTCCTTGCATAATGAAATTTGCATTGTGCAACACCATAATGTAACAAACACATCTATTTCATGCTAATTTATGGCTCATACAAGTCCAATGCTAAACTGATAGCTTTGATACCATAATGCAACGTCCCCAGCCTCCGCGAATGGGACCCATCACACAAACTCTCCCAACTTCAGGTCTGATACCTCAAGTAACATCCTTGACTTACTTCTGAGCTACGCTACCTCAAGAAAATTAGAGCGTAGATAACATTAAGACTGCGCAGGATCACTCAAGGAAGAGCACACAACCCAAATTAGTTCATGCCAGACCACAATTCCTCTTGTTTATACAGATTAAATAGCGGAAGTAAATTGAAATACAACTGTACACTCATGCATACTGGGCACACCAACGTTACATAATGTAAGACCACTCCAACATGCAAACAATACTATGCGCATAACCATACAGAGCATTTGAATACCACAACATACATGATTGTTTTGATTTTGCTTATAGGTCTTGCTTTACTTAGCATGCAAACTACGTTCCGACACACACAATGAAACCAATGACTTGTGCACACAGACCACTTTCCACACGCACGATACCTCTATCCTTCCTCATGAAGCTCCTGACCATTTACTAGGTCCAACTTAACAGAAGTTACTTATCAACTAGCATACTCAACATATACGAATACTATGTTAAATACCCACATCACACTTACAAAGTAGACAACATTAACATAATAACAACCATTATTTATATGCAACACTATGCAAGTAATAGATCATAACATATACAAATGAATGAGCACGTAGTAAATAGACAAGCACATAAGAACACTTATCTTTTATGAAAGTCACCAACTACGCGCATGACTCAGACGTTTCTCCAATCCATAGACGTTGTTGCTCATAATCTTTCACCAACAGGTCACCCCCGAGCTGGGGCTCGAACTCGACCAGGGAAAAAATATTCCTAATGCCAATCTATGGTCTAACAAACAACGAAATTGCTCAGTCCAAGGTTTCGACCGCTGCAACTAGTCTATAGTCCCTCATTCCCCACATGCTTGTCCCACCCCAGGAAGTGTGCCCCTTCTCTGCTCAATAGTCCATCGGTTTCCCCACTTCCCTTCTAGGGCTTCAACAACATGCCAGATAAGGAAGTATCAGAGCAATGTGACTAATGCCCAGTGCACCAGGGAACAATTCCCTTCCAATCTCTCACCTAGAGAGACTACTCGCGGGCTTGACAACCCGCCTCTTGGACAAGTATGGGCATGACAACCCATTTATTCAATCATACCAAGTTTTTCCCAAGCACAGGGTTAAGCCAAATGACAATAAGTTATCGCAAAATACCTATTCCTTCACAAATGAAATTTTATCTCTAGATTTTCTCAAATGAGTCACCTCCCCAAATTACGCTAAGGCCAACAATATATATTGCATGGTTTCAGCTCGACACTTGTCACCTTCAAAATTTACTTTAGCCACTTGGTGACTTATTCCCATCCCTTGGGAACTTAGGATAAATAATATATCCGTAAATTACACTTTTCAGAAATATTATTAGAATATTCCCCCATTTTCCCTTTTTTGGTGGAGTGAGCTCCCCATCTCTTTTCATCTAAGTTAGTCTCTGCGCAACGATGTAATATATTAATAACTTGAGTGCGATACACTTTATGCAATAGTCACATAGGCTCTTTGGCTTCAAAACACACACACACACACACATCACAATCATTCCTATGCACTTACTTGTGTGCACACAACACTATGGAATATGCACACCCTCTCTTGATGTGAAATCCACACACACTAGCTCATGTACGTGCAACACTATGGAATATGCACACCTTTTCTTTCATATCCAGCCTCAACCTCATGCATACCACTGATGCATGCAGTACCAAAACTTGTTATCAACGACTCACCAACCTATATGTATCATTACATTTACACTTGTTTCCAACCAGTCACCATCCTATATGGTTCATTGCATCGCGCACTCCCGCGAGCAAAACCAATACGACTCATGAACCTATATGCATAACTACAAATGAGGTTCAGATTAAGGACATTACATTATGATATCATATTTTTTTTTATCTTAAGAATCAAATCTTTAAAAGTGTATTTTTTTTTTGTTGTTGTTGAGAAAACGAAATTTAAGAAAGATTTATGCCTCCACAAATTTGATTCTTTTAAATATCTGATAAAATTGGAGTTAACATAAATTAGAAATAGATTTACATGGATAGATAGTTATCATGATTTAAAATCTTGGTAATGTTGTTATATTGTTTTGTAATGAATCCATTGTATTAACACAATAAAAAATATTTGTTTTATAACATTATATTTTATATGAAAATATTACTAAATAAAAATAAATTCTTCTTATGATTATTTTTTTTCATAAGATAATGGTAAAAATGTGAATCCTTTAGTCTTCCCTTTTTAAATATAATATGATAAATGCAAATTAACATGGAAATGTTAATTTATATTTTTTTATTGGTCAATGAAAATTATAAATAATTAGAAATAAATTCATTATAAAATTTTCAAAATGATAATTTTTTTTTTGTCATTTTAGTCATTTTTTTAAATGGATATTTGATTTTTTTTGTCATCTAAGTTTTTTTTTAATAGATTAAAATATGAATTTATAATTTTCATTCTTTGTGTCAAATTATCTATATCATAAAATGTTAATTAAAATTATTTATATAATAAAATATTAATTAAATGTACATAAAATCACAATTTTTTGTTATTTAAATTGCATTTTTGAATTAAAAATGGATTAAGCTTGGGCCACTCAGATTATACAAAATTAACCACCCAAATCTACAGAGCCAACAATTATATGCAAGTAAAAGAGCCAAAACTTAGAACAGTTAACCTACTACTTAATTAAATATCAATTTTTTTTATAAAATAATAGTTAAAAGTCATTTTTTTTTTGGATAAATGAAAATGATGAATATTTTGAAATACCGTTGTTTTATAAAGTAATAATTAAATGTCCATTTTTATTGAATAAATAAAAATTATAAATAATATAAAAATATTTATGTATTTTTAATTTTTTTAATTTATATTCATATTTTTATTAGTTTATTAAAAAAATTAAAAATACTTAATGTATAATTAAATTAAATGAATTTATTTTACAAGCAAGGACTAAGCTTGGTGGAGGTCTATCTTGTATTATATAGGTCACCAAATCCAATATGCATAGTCATAAAACCAATCCAATATTTAAAATACTAAATTTATTTAGAGGAGAATAATGCCACCAAATCCAATATGCATATTCATAAAACCAATCCAATATTTAAAATACTAAATTTATTGTATTATATAGGTCACCAAATCCAATATGCATAGTCATAAAACCAATCCAATATTTAAAATACTAAATTTATTTTGAGGAGAATAATGCCACCAAATCCAATATGCATATTCATAAAACCAATCCAATATTTAAAATACTAAATTTATTTCGAGGAGAATAATGTAGTAGTAGTTTACTCAGGTTTACAAACGATTGATTTTAAAGTAGTGGTCAATATCCAGCTTGCTACACATCATTCAATGCTGTTGTAGGTGGATTATAAGCTATTGGATGCCTAGGTGGATTATAAGCTGTTGGACGCCTATAATTCACCTGCTCTAACATTCAATGCTGTGTAGTAGGTTGGATATTGCTAGCACTTTAGAGTTGTCATTCCAGCATGAATTGGGAATAGTGAGGTCCAAACAATTAGTTGAGTTAGGAATGGTGGGATCACTTATTCGAAAAGTTTTCCATTTTTTTTTGTTTTAGCTATTTCCTTCTTTCAAATTCAGATCCAACAGCCTATAATTCACCTGCTCTAGCATTCAATACTGCTTAGTAGATTGGATATTGCTCGTCCTTTAGAGTTATCATTCCAGCATGAGTTGAGAATGGTGAGGTCCAAACAATTCGTTGAGTTGAAAATGGTGGGGTCACTTATTCGAAAAGTTTTCCATTTCCTTTGGCTATCTCCTTCTTTCATGTGCATCGAAGTTGTCATCACTGCTAGAATCATTCACAGACATGCAGCCCCAACTCAAACCACCCTCGGGTCAATTAACTCTTCACATTCCACACGAGTATGCACACTTAAAGAATGGTCTTCTCACGCCATCTTAACCCGACCATAGTTGGGCCAAACCCATATATATATTTAGTTTTCTAGACATTCCAAAGGCTTCATTGGTTAATGCAATTGTTGTTGCTAAATAGGGAGAGACAGAAAATTGTACTTTTTGACCAGAAGTTTTGATGTTGAAAACCCATTGAATGGATGGAGGACGACGAGGATGAAAATCCCTCCTGCATGCTGCCATACTTCCTTTTAACAGAATCCATGGATGAATAGGTGAAGATTCTTTGAATTATTCGCGGTCCAACATTTTTCACAAAATAATCCTCATGCAGGTTTTACTGAAAAATTTAACAAAGGGATTTTCAATCTAAATTATTTGAGCCTGATTCTGGACGGGAGAAACTTTGTACACGATGATGAATGTTGTCAACATGAGTCTTTACAGGACTTTTTTGTAGTATATTCATTGGCGGGATGTACAGATTGTGGCGTGCTCATAGGCGAGAGATACAGAGCTTTTGTGTGATATACCCATGCGGGGACGAGTGAAATGGAGAGAAATATCTTGAATTTTGGTGTGAAGGAAAGGATAATATCCTGAAGACGGTAACAACAATGTGCAGTTGGCTATTTAAATGCAGGGTTCGCTTTGTCATTGCTGCATTATCCCTCACATTTCATCCCTTCGCCTGCTCCGTCCTCCTTCCCAGTTCTACATTCTCATTTATGCGTTCTCTTACATTCCTTGCATGTGCAGTCACTGAAACCGGAAAATTGCTACATTCAACATGCAGAGAAGTTGATCAATCATCCTGCAAGAACTGTTTGTACTCTTTATATACACCCTGCACTTGGAGTCCATGGAAGGAACCAAGAAGTGATTGAAATTATTTTAAATAGACCTGCTGAATTATGATTCTATCTCAAGAGATTGACAGTGGCACCTTGACACTGGCACCTCTCATGAACGTGTAACCAATGCTAGGTATCAGCGGTGCGGCCACATAGTGGAGACCCTGCACTACAGCGAACCGATAAGTGGCAGGACTTTATATCCTCATTTCAAGGTGACTTTTATCAAATTCAAGTGGAGTGGCATGACTTTATCTGCTCATTTCAAGGTGAGTTTTAGCAAATTCAAGTGGATAACATTGCATTTAGATAGTTGGGCGTTGAATATGTTTTAAAAGTACCAAAGGTCCTTTAAAGAAATTGGTATTTTAGTTTGCAGGAAAGGAATTATTGTTGGGCAGCAAAAGTATAAACACAACAATTACACAATGAATACAATTATTTATTGGTATTCTTATTGTTTAAGGGAGAATTACAACAACCAAACACATGCTTATAAATCTCACACACACTGCATGTTTTTGCCTTTGCAGGTATGCATAGATATATAATATGTATCACACAGTTACACAAACTCATCAAACAATTACTTAGAGTGATCACTTTAGTGTGCATACATGCATATTCTATTTTTAGCTGACTTGGTTCAGCTAGCTGCAGGATACTGGGAGTTAAGAAATCCGATCCACATGGGAAATTGGTTGGCACGTTTCAACAATCTCCATCTCAACAACAATTTACGTGATATATCATGGTCAAATTTATTCATCACCTTTCTCGCAAGCCAGAGACACCAAACACCATTACAACTCCACAACTTCTCTAATAGTATTGTTACTTGAACACGTATACACAATTTTCTCCAGTATGAACCATTCTTCCTCCATCAATAACCTGTTTTATAAAACGATACATTGTCCCATTTTGATACACTGGATTGTTAGTCAAATGCACAATGCTTCGACCACCACATAACACCTCATCATGTACTTGTCCAAACTTACCTAATAGATCCTTGCATTCTTGCAAGACATAACCTGAGGTAGGTCTCCTCTTGTTCAAATCTCTTGAATCATAACCACAGACTAAATCATTGCAACCATTGTAGGTGATACTTGTGCTTCTGTGCTTCTAAGATATTGAAGCACCAATTTCCATGCTCTTCACCTGGTTTTGCCATGTGTCTATTGACAACACCAATTGCATGTGAAATACTGCTCATTTCCATCGCATACACCAAATTTCCTACTAACATATGATACAACCATTTTCTTCTTCATTAGTTAGGACATAAACCTGAAGAAAACTTGAAATGGAAAGCCAAACAAATTTTACCACTTTCACATTGTTCACACTGAAATTCTTTAGTATATTCACCACATACTTCTGTTGTGATAACCAAGGCTTACCATCTTTCCTGTCTCTGTGTATTTCCATGCTCAAGATTTGTTTTGCTACTCCTAGATCTTTCATATGAAACGTCCTAACCAAATGATCCAACCTCTTGATCTCAAACATGTTTGTGCTTGCAACAAACATAACATTCAATGCCACGATAATAAATATACCATAAACACAATGATTATACTCACTTCTTGTAAAATTTGTCTCACCATGAAGGAATCAAATATCTTGTACCATTTGCTTGACAAGCTTCAGGTCATACAAAGATTCTTGGGTTTTCAAACAAATATTTTGTTGTGATTTTGAACTAACCTTTCTGGTTGTTACATATACATCCCCTTATCCAAAAAAACTCCATGTAAAACCATTTTAACATCTAGTTGTACTAACTCAAGATCAAATAACACAACTAGTGCTAGCACAACATGAATAGAAACAACCTTTTAACAACTAGTGAAAAACTTTCATGGAAGTCAATACCTTCCAAATACCCTTGTGCTACGAATCATGCTTTGAACCTTTCATCTTTTACTATGTTTGATTTTATAAAAGAGATTCATCAAACATTGCATCTCTATCAATGATGATTCTGCAGGCAGTAGGATCCCACAATCTGTGTCCCTCAACATCATCACCATATCAAAGATCTACCTTTTTTCTCTAGGTTCTACTTAGAATGTTGATAAAAACACAAGCATCAGAACTAAATAATTTCACATTTGAGTAACACCAAATGACCTGTTCATACCTCTTCCAGAATCTTTCAATCTTTTGCAACTGATGATGACTGAGTTATCAAATAGCACAACCACTTCTGCCCACAACTATTGCTGCGACTTGGCATTATTGAACATGTCCTTTCGATCCCAGCTTCTTTGCAATAATTTCCAAGTTCCATACCTTTTTATAGACCCACCTTTCTAACCTGGACACATTGCTCCACCTCAAATATTGCATTTGAAGACCAAATTC
>ML786816.1:365751-388051 GCA_009831015.1 Picea engelmannii | reverse complement strand
CATGTTTTGCAATCCTTATTGCATTAGGAGATCTCGCATCTTGAGCTTCCATAGCTCAAATTTATTTTTGCCTTCTCCACTTCAAACTTTGAAATCTGTAATTTTATCATTAACACAAACAAAAACACCCGAACCAACCTTATAATACTAAACCTTAATATAGAGAAATTATCTTACTCAAAGTGGAACCCCAAAATACAATAATTAAAAAGTTTAATTCAAAAATATTTAATATATCTTCAAACCTTAAAACCTTTTACCAAAACTAGAAAGGATCCACCTCTTAAACAAATAATATTTAAAGGGCATCCACCCATTTAAGTATAAAGACCATCCTTAATATTATATCTAGTGTGCATAATGTAATCAAATAAATCTGCTTTGAAACCTGGTTTCAATCTTTCCACGATGGTGAAGAAAGTCTTCCCACCGTTATGGTTCCTCCCGCAATGTGTTGCAGAGTGCAATAATCCCGAAACTAAAGGGTATCGCGCCACCCAAAGAGCTTATTCAAGCATAATATCAATATCGTCGCTGCCCATTCAAGCAGAATGCACTCGTACTCTACCTTGCGGTTTGCAGAGCTTTCATCCAGCAATCGACCTTCGATTTTTTCTGAGTGACGGACCATCCTCTTTCTGGCAGCGACCCCAGCGACTTCCTCTGCGGATTCGATTTTGAACAAGTCTTCTTCCTTAGCTCTCAGATTTTTCAACTTTGACCTATGATACCTGTTGTGTTTATGCTATCAGGAAGTATAAACACAATAAGATTCAATGGGAAATAAATAAAATCCAGAGTAATCAATCACACACAATGAATACAAAGGGTAACATCCACAAGACAATGATAATCAATATTCTTATTGATCAAGGGAGAATTACAACAGGAAAAATAGGCTTCCAAATCTTACACACTCTTCCCACACACGGCCTGCTTTTGTGGCTATATAGTATCTATCACATAGTTACACAAACTGATAAAACAGTTACACAGATTGATCACTTTAGTGTGCATGCATATTCTATTTTTAACTAATTTGATTCAGCTAACTGCAGAATACTGGGAGTTAAGAAACCAGATACCCAAGAAAAATTGGTTGGCACGTTTCAACAATTATGAATGTGAACAATTATGAGAGTGAAAATGGGTAGCAAAGGTACAGTGTGAGTGTGAAAATGGGTAGCAAAGACACCGTGTCAGTGGATCTAGTGGATTCATTGAGTCATGGGTTGTTCAAAAGTCCTGAAGGAAACTAGTATTTCTGTTTGCTGGCAACTGATCATCAGCGTGAAAATGGGTAGCAACGAAACTGTCATTGGAGCTAGTGGATTCGTTGGGTCATGGGTTGTTCGAAGGTCCTGAAGGAAACTGGTATTTCAGCATGCAGGCAAGTGGTTATCAGCGTGAAAATGGGTAGCAAAGAGACTGTCACTGGAGCTAGTGGATTCATTTGGTTATGGGTTGTTCGTTTGAACTTTGTTATTAGAACGAAGCTGCTCTGTGCGGGGGACTGTTTAAAATCCGGTGCTGTGAAGGCCGAGGTTTTAATATCTGGGTTTTGAGAGAATATTTTCTTTGTCGGTGCGTCGCAATTGTAGGTCGTCAAAGACTAGATATTGAGGCTGGCGAGATTTGCAAGTAGGGTTTTTAGCATCATTGGTATCCCACGTTCAAAACTGGTCGCTGAATTTGTGGTGGAGATGTTTGCTAAAGGGAGGACCATGGGGTTTTCAGGCTCTTCGATGGTGGGACCTCAATCTCTGTACATGGTAGTGATTGGACTATGTTAGTTGGTCACAAGGTTGCATATGAGTTGGTATGGGAAGTGATGTCATTGTCGTCAGAGGCTGCAGTGTGACACGGGCTGGAAGTCAGCCATATCAAATTCACTATTGGGTGTTTGTTGTCCCAGCCATGGGTGCCATTAATAATGTTGTGATTACTCCCACTCGTCATCTGAAGAGAGATAGGAGGATTGGAGTAATTATGGAGCAATCTTTCCTTTTTTCAGATAAAAAAATGGGTTTGAATCTGGTTAGATTTTCAGGGGTAGTTTGAGTTTAGCGTGGATCAAAGTTTCATGTATTTCAAAATTTTATTTTAAAAATTTTGTTCCATTTTAAATTAATCCAAATGTTCAACAAATTGATCATACTTCTAGATCGACTATAAATTTAAAACTGCATCGCCTAAAAACATGCAAAGCAAACCCAATACATACAATTTGCCATGGACAGTTTTTAGTTAAAAATATTAATTAATTAGTTCTTATTAGGCTCCCATCACGATCCCAAAATCAACGGCACTATTAAAATGCTCTCTATTTTTCCGTGACTTAAATTTCGAGTCCTTGTGGTCACAAATCCGACATATCACTCACTAGATCAAAGTCTGTCGGTCCGGTACATTCCCATAGCAAGAATGGAAAAGTTTTGGCCATGTTAAGCCACTCGTCCCCGCCACGCTGCCTTGTGCAGATATAATACGAACCGAACGCAACTAGGGCTCTAGAGCCTACAGTGCTCGGCCTTGTACAGTGTGTTTTGCCTTTCAGTTGTTCCTTAATGTCCCTGGTGGCAATTTAGTCCCCATGCCAATGGCCCTGCGCATAATTGTATGGCGCAATTCCAAGTGTTGGCTTATAGATCCACGCTTCTTGTCCGTGCTATCGCATGTGGAATGTGTCCAAATATATCGAACAAATTACAGACACAATCTGTAAAATATTCACTGATCCATTTGTGCTTGGTTTGGTAACGCTGGTCAAATGATGTCTAATGTTAATAAAAAGTTGAAAGAGGAGCAAGAAATGCTATCTACTGTTTAAAAAGCTTAGATAACTTTTAAAAAATCAACACAGATTTACAAAATGCCAGCTGACATAAATTTAAAAAAATAAGACAGTTTTATCTTGTTATATAAGAAAAAGCAAAAGGTCCTTACAATTTAAAGTGGAAGTCCTTTCATACTTTGTGAATCAATTAAAATTAAAAAAAATTATAATGTTTTAATTTTTAATATTAAAAATAGTTGAGAAAAATCAATTAAAAAATTAATATAAATTTTGTTTTTTTAGATAAACTTTGTATAAAATTTATAATGTTTTAATTCAACATTATATTTAACAAATAAAACTGAATTTTTTTATACATAATTTATCTTTATAAATTTCAATCAACATTATAACTGTGAAACCCTATACATTCATTAACATAAAATTATTTTTGAAATTTTGTTTTTTAAAACTGTGTATAAAATTTATAATATTTTAATTCAACACTATATTTAACAAAGAAAACTGAATTATTTTATACATTAATTTATTTTTATAAAGCTCAATCAACATTATAACTGTGAAACCCTATACATTCATTAACATAAAATTATTTTAGTTTTGATTTTTAATAAAAAAAAATTATTTAAATTTTTCTAATAATTAATAAATATAAAATTAAAATAAAATCATATTATTAAATTAAATATTTTATTATCCACCTTTTTTTTTTGTTTGTTAATTTGTGCAGGACCTGCGATTAACCTGTGGCGAGATTAACCTGTGGCTTGAGAAACCGCGACTCAGGGGCATCTAAGCCGTCAAAATCACCCGGGGATCGCACCCGGCCTGAGCCACACCAACCCTTAACATGGTTGGATTTTTTGTCCCAGCAGGTTTCTAACCGGTGACTTTAACATCACGGAGTGGCTTAACAACACACTCCTTCACCGACTGTCCTACACCTCGGGGACCATTTTATTATCCACCTTAATTTAAATAACTCTATATCAATTTTATAGAGAGAATCTGAAGGAGAGGGAGTAATTGAAACTAAAAAAATTAGTATTACATTGATAAGTGCTTACTACTTCCCACTATGAGGGAGGTGTAATTCCTTCAATGCTTTAATAGGGAGTTATCATGTAGCATTAAAAAATATCAATAAGAAAAAGAAAAAAAAATCAAAGTGGACCATAAATAAAATATTTCAATGTTCATATTCAATGATACACACACATTCCTAAGAACAAGCATGTGCTCTTGATTTCATAGGCTCAACAATCCATGATCTTTCATCAAGGATGCCAAATCAATCGTAGGAAAGAATGCACATGCGTTCTAGGAATGCATGCATGTTCCCTTGATTAAAATTTCCAAAACTGCTATGGCCGGTCTATTTCACCAATATCCTGTCTCAACGCGTGTTTTCAAGAGAGATTGAGAAAATTGCCACCCTCACTCTATTTACATAGGTCTATTTCACCAATATAACTATCTCAACACATATTTTCAAGAGAGATTGAGCAAATTGCCACCCTCACTCTGTTGACATATTGTCCACATTCTCATGACATCATCTCTAGTTGATTTTAGGTATGTGTTTGGATGGAATTTAATTTTCTTTAAATTTCCTAATTTGTTTAAATATTTTAAAAATAAACTTAAATTATATTTTCCATTACACCAAACTCCAACCCACAACCAACGTATATAAACATGGAAATTGATGAATGGTTGAGATCTCTTAGAACTCTTCTTCAAGACTTATGGAATACCAGAGAGCCCTCATGATTGTCACTAGTGAATTCCTTTGACACCATTGTATTTTACATTGCAAGCTCCCAAGGACAATTAACTAATATTTATGATTACAGGGCTAGAATGTTTGATTATTACATGACTAGACTAGATAAAAACCAAGTTAGAGACCTAAACATTAAAAAACAACAGTTGATGACATTGTTTATTAATCTTAGAATAGGAGTACAACCACCAATCACAAGGAGACACATTTGTATGGATTGGTGCAACTACCAACCATTTTTAGAGAATTTGATGGATATGTGGTTTATGGTGTTTGACAAACCTCCTTGCAATAATAAGGAGGCACCTCTATATTTCCTCAAAAAATTATGGGTGGAGTTTATGTTAGGCCTCCATTTCAACTACTTTGACATTGGTGAATTATGGGGTGTGGTTCATAGGTCTGCACATGATAGAGAAAATGCTAGGCTTTACCCATTGCTAGGTCCTAATCCTCCTAGGTGAAGGCCTAAACCCCTTCCCAACATCCTCCCATTGTAGAAATCATCAGCCAAACACAAACATCCATATCCACCTTGACTCGAAGCCGGGTGCAACACAACAATTTTATAGCATCATCTCACTATGAGCTACCTACAAGTGATGTTCAAAGAGGGGATGGTCCTTCAAGCTCTGCAGTAGAGTTCTTCCAGGAGAGGGAACATGGACAGACTAGGTATTCATATCAATCTCACAAATGTTGGAGTTGTGGGAAGACTTGTTATGGGCTGACAGAGGCCACTAGACATGAGAGTTTCATGGAGAATGTTAGTATCTTGACCATATATATATATATATATATATATATATATATATATATATATATAGTTTATTGTGTATTTTTTCTATATCTAGATATATGATGTTTGCAGTTGTTATGCTCGGATAACAGACCCTCGATGATGATAGATGCATCGATGCCAATTTCCACCACTAATGCAACAATAGAAGTAGCATGTTTATTCGATGTACCGCATATCAAGTATGTGACACCTTTGAGAAATTCACCAAAGTGCTCTACCTATTCTCTCACAATCTTATTGATCTGCTACTATTCTACTACATCTGTCGAATAATTGTGTTTCGATAGGATATTTATGAGAAATCAAATACAATATTTTTGTGTTTCTACATGTTTCATTATCATACATTAATGAACCATTTCCATCACGGATGGACAGATCACCCCTTCACAGGTATCATGTATTAAGTTAAACCTTGTTTAAATGTGAAGTTTGTTATATTGTTTTGTTTGAATTTCACATTTTCTATTAATAAAAATATTATAAATATGTATGTAGGTTGTTTCATTGACTTCCAGGTCACCCGTACCACTACCATCCTATTCACCACCACTGCCGACATTTCCCACATCATTTATCCTTGACTACAGAGCAAGTCCAATCCTTGGCCGCCCTACCACATCTCTTAAGATACCACTTTCCACCCCAATGGTTTTTCCATGCCTCATACAACTCATGCGTGTTTATCATCGCCCACCCCCCCACATTTTCCATCCCATTCATCCATAGTGACTGCCCCTGGTCACCACTCACTGGTCATCCTTGTTATAGCCCAAACCATTTCATCCACTGAGGTTGCACCACTTCACTCTTACGCATCCCCTAATCCATAATCTAATGTGGATAACATAGTCCATGTGACAACATATGTTTCCTCAGAGTAGCTTGTATAGTCGAACGCTCCACCTGCTAGTGACTCTCTGTCATTACTTGAGTTATTCATAGTGAGATCATTCATTGATGATTTTTTTATGTATCATGAATGGAATTAATTTTATGCATTTTTTCAAAATTTCTTGCTTTGATTCTTCTAACTACTGCAGGGTGGCATAGCTGAGAGATTAGGGTCATGGAGGAGGGAAACACCCTCGCGGTTGTTAATATAATATGTGGTGAGTTTTCTTAGCTTGATTTATAAAGTATCATTCTACAAGTTTGTTTATTCAATATGTAATTTTTTTATAAGAATGTTGTTTCTTTATCCAGTCTCTAAAGAGACTAACCACACCTAGGTGTAAAATGACTCGAGGTCCTACTTCGAGTAAACTAAGGAAGATCGACCTCTGGGATGCACCTGATATTTGTGAGGGTTACCATGGTCAATGCGTGACCAATGAGTGTAATTTTGTATCTAGAGCACCATATATCATTCTTCCATGTTGGGACACTTTATTTCATTTTGTATATTGGGCACAATGTGCCATTTTGTAAAAAATATACAGTGGAGACAATTTTGNCTATGAATTTCAAAGTGTTTGTTTATTTGATGTTGATGAATTATTATTATTATTATTTAGCCATATATATATGCAAAGTGTAAGCACAATATGTATCAACTCATCTAATTAATATCATCATGTTAATCAATTGTCCATTGGGTCACCCTATTTGGACACAAGACATTAGTTGATAGATGTTAAACCGATTAAGTTAAAAATCATTTTGTAGCTTGATGGAATTTCCCTCTTGTATGTGTAACATTGAACGTTATCTAAGGCACATGACATAAGGACATGGGACCCAAAGAATAGTCTCTTGAACATTACCTTTATGGAAATTAGACCACCATAATTTAGGATAGTCTTCATGATGAATTTTTTTTGTGTCATTGCACGTGTCTAATTCAATTTTGGGATATCCACATGAATTATCTCCAACAAAGATCCCAAACGTATTTCCAACTCATCATAATGTCACTTCCTCTTTTATCTTTGCCTCCACTCTTGGTTGTATAAGAAATCAAAACAATTAGTCAAAGGTTATGGATGTAAATTGTAATGACATTGAGAGTTTATTAGTAAGATTAATTACAAATGATTTGATGAATATCAATTTTGAAGAACAAACAATAGACATTGAGAAAACTTGGGGAAATTAGATCATCTCTCTTTTTTCATGTTCACATATTCCATCTCATTAATAGTGTCAAACATGTTGATTCATAGTTATTTTATTGCATTCATAATGCTGTGTGTTTGTTCATTAAATTCATGACATGGTTATAGCCTTGGTATCTAATACAAATATCATTTTAGCATATTAGTGGGTCTCTCAACCATTTAGTATGTAATTCATGGTAACCCCACTAATACAATAGATAATGGGAACACAACACATAACTAAGAATTGGATGTAAATCTCTCAACAATCCACCAATCTTGTACAAGTTTGGTCCAACTCATCATAAAGATAATGCATAGATTTTCTTTGTTTCACATACAACTATTTCATGATTTTGTTTGTGATTAAGAACTCTATTAAGCTTGGTAAATTATTCTAACTTGTGATAATATTATTGACAATATCATGTGACACACACACACCAAAGCTACTCAATTTCTCAAAATTTTCACAATAATTCATTTCCTACCAAAGTCCAAGTACTTTCATAGTTAAGCAACTGAAATGCAAGTTTCATGATCGATTGGATAGTGCCATTGAGAAACAAGTACAATATGTGCATGCAAGTTTTGGTTTCGACCCTTCAATTGCACTGTAGTTTTCTCTAAATTAAGCTAAATGAAGTAATGAAAGTTTTACCTCAAATTTCATCCATGAATGTTAACAAAGTCACCAACTTAATGAAAAACTCTCCATATTTATCATTTTTTAGAAGTCTCATTTTTACCCTTGCTTCAAAAAATGGTGCTATCGGTAGCACCCTTATCTTTTGGAAGTGATTAAAACCACAAGTTGTTTGAAGTTGTGCCCTTGATATTACGTGATATTATAGACATAACCTTGAAATTGACCCTCGAATCAAAAATTGATGTACCAATAACACCACATTTTTTTACTTAAAACTATGACCTAACTGAAACTGTGGCTTTGACCACTCATACCACCACAAATAAAACACCAAAAATTGACTCCTACATATAAAAAATTTATAACTTGATAATTTTTTTATCAACTATTTTTTTTTTAATAATTTAAATTAAGAAAATAATTAAATTGGAAAAAAAATACCCTTAAACATATTCCTTTTTTTAAGGAAAAAAACAATTTTTTTTTGAAATAAAGGAAAAAAATTGTAATAAAAAGAAAAAAAGAAAAAAGAGAAGAGAGTAAAATCTAAATTTTATTATAGAATTAAAAAGTAACCATAAAGCACCAAAAAAATGAAAAAAAAAAACCCAAAAATCAATTTTTTTTTAAACAAAAAAAACTAAAATAAAATTTAAATTTAAAAAAAAAATACAATTATAAAAAAATTTAATATACAAATGCTAAATACAAACATTAAAAAAAAAATAAAAAAAAATGATAAACTAAAATTAAAATTTTTAAAAAAATGCACACCAAAATTTAAAAATATAATCAAATTAAATTTAAAACATAAAATTTATCCTCGGATGGGGTGCCAGTGCGGGACAACTGTCACCAGGAGAGGGCACGAAGCAACCGACATGGTGTTGGCCATGTGACAGGAGCATGTCACACCCTCCCACCACCCTCATGCATTTAAGCCAAGCTCGCACAGGCCTAGGCACCATTACTCTCAGTGCGCCTGGCCTAAGCTTGTTGTCCTTTCGATGGCTCAGAGCCATGAATTCAAATTTACTTTGCTTGTGTGTGTTTGCCTCCTTCAACATTCTTGACGCCATGAATTTTACCAGATGCATTTGTAGAGGTTCTCTTCCAAGGTCGAGACCTCCTGCAACCTGCACTCCCACCAGTTACACCTTCATTATTTGTGCTTCCTTTCGACGCTTCCATTTCCCCTCAGTGTCCCACGCATGCCGAGGAAAGGGGGGAAATCCAAGCGTGGCTCGGCCTGACAGCCAAGATGGCTGCGCGTGGTTCTCCGACCCCCGCCTGCACCATCTCCTAATTCGTCACCTGCTTCACCTTCCTCACCGTCTTCCCAGTCGTAGTCCAGACAAAGCCCCAACAACATCCCGCCCCTCTCCTCGCCCTATGCAAGGCGGCTGGAATGGTTTTCCATCTCTAGAAATTCCCTGGGTTTTAACCCGAGGCCCTCATACGATTTAGCCTCCACCTCGCTATCGCTTCCCGCAGTTCCACCCAACTCACTAGCAAGCACACCAGTCTAGCCAGAGATCTCAACCAACCATCCTTACCTGGGAGCGCAACCAGATTTCCTTGGACCTCACTCTTTCTCAGACTCAGTACCTGGCTCACAATTGTAGGACAGCCTTGCAATTCTGCAGAGTCTGGTCTTTGAATTGTGACAAGGCTTGGATGGCCTTCAGTTCCGAATGGAACTCCTGGACGGGAAGACTTCAACGCTCCTGCAACTACTCTATACTCTGCAGGGGGCTTGTCACTCAATACTAGGAGCGGGCGAAGCCACAGGGGGTGGAAATGGGGATGACTTAGGGGTTGGAGGAGCATACACCACAAGGGTTGGTGGTGAAGATGACATAGGTGTTGCCATGCAAGAGCCCATGGAGGAGGAAGGGACAACTGTCGAAGAGGAAGGGGTTGGAGGTGACGTCGACATAGAAGCTGCCATGCACGAGGCCATGGAGGAGGGAGGTACACGGGATGAAGAGGAATGGGTTGGAGGCGACGTCGACACAGGGGTTTCCATGCACGATCCCATGGAGGAGGGATGGACAATTGTCGAAGAGGAAGCAACACCAGATGCGGACCCAACGACCAACGCCACCTCCCTGTATGTGTGGCCCTACTACAAGCCCACCTTATGACCAACACATGTGTCTTCATGTCAGTTTAGCTAAGTGTATGAATTTTCTTCTGCCTCATAGGGCCTATGATAATATTTTGTATGTTATTTTTATTCGGTCTCCCACAAGAAACTGTAATTTTTCTGTTTAAGTTTATGTCATTTTAAGACTGGTAGATTAAGACAATGGGCATACTCTGACCAGTTGGCTGAACTGATTTCCCTTCGGGGCAATTTAATTTTTACAGTCCAAAACTCTTGATGATACTGTAATTCCTGTTTTTTGAAGGCATTTTATACAACTCTTTTTAAAAAAAAAAACATAAAATTTAATAATATTTTTTTGAAATCAGGCACGTTGAAGGGGTGATGTCAGGGATCTTCCCCTCCACACCCACGTGGCCCAAAAAGAAAATTAAATTATTAAATTGTATGTTTTTAAGTTTAGTTTGTTTATAGTTTTATTTTATTTTTTTGTTTATTTTATATAGGTTTTTTTTTTAATAATTATATTTTAGGTTTTTTTTTTTTATTGAAATTAAATTTTAGTTTTTTTAACCCAAAAAAAATTGTTTTTTAAAAGTATTTTTTGTTTTGTTTTGTTTTTCAATGGTCATTTTATAGTTTTTTTCCAAAAAACAATTTAGGTTTTACTATTTTTCTAGTTATATTTTAATTTTTTGTTAAAAAATTGCAATTTACTTTTTTTTCAACAAAAATTGTTTTCATAATTGTTTGGAAAATCCACAGTATTATTATTTGTTTGTTTAACGAATAATAATATTGTGGATTTTCCGAACAATTCTGGAAACAATTCTCACCATAAAAATCATGTTAGTTAAAAAAAAAATTCTAAAAAAAAGAAATTTGTTTAAAAGTGTTTTTTTTTCAATTTAATTAATTTCTTGATGTAATTTATTTAAAAAAATAAAATTAATTAGTAAATAAATTATCCAGTAATAACACTTTTATATTTGCTTCAAAGGTGTAGATCAATTGACAATAAAGTGCACTGTTAAGGAACTTCTTATGGCATTGTCAATTTAAACCTTGCAAAGCCATGTGTATTGTGCATGGGATCACATGGGTACACCTGGAGGTTATAGTGGTAGCGGTCGGAATCGACCCCGTGTCATGTGAATACAAGCCCACCCTATTGTTGATTCCATCAGATACAAAAACAATTAACACTTTTAGATTTAGGAGTTGATTTTCAATTTCATATTTGTGGTGGTGCTATTGGTCAAGGCCAATTAGGTCATAGTTTTAACTCCCCAAAAAAGTGGTGCTACTGGTAACATCACTTTTCTATTCAAGGGTCAATTTTAGGGTTTTGTCCGTAATGTCACATAATTTTAAGTGCACAATTTCAAACAACTTGCAGTTTTAACCACCTCCCAAAAAAATGGCGTTACTGGTAGCACCACTTTTTGATTTGGAGATTGACTTTTGAGTTTTTAACCTAAAAATATGATATTTTTTGACTAAAATTCTCGTTTTGAGATCACAGTTCTCATTAAGTTGATAACTAGACTAAAAATACTCTTGAAAATAGTGTTGAAAGTACTCTATATGATTTTATAAAAACACCGAAAATTTAAATTACAAAGCAAAGAACAAAATCACTTTTGCCAATAATCCATGAACATGTACGAGTGTAAGAGTGTGCAAGATGCAAAACTTTTCGTGTAAGAGAAATTTCAATTTTTTAGTTAAATTCCATTGTCCAATACCTCTTGAAATTCAAAACTAGTTTACAAAATTAGTTTTTACATATACGTATGTAACATTTTTCTTTGGATTGGTTTACTGTAGGTTGTAGATTGGTTTACCTATGAATTTGAACTCTTATGGGAACTAATAAAACAATAAATGAAGTATGAAAACATTGCTGCTTGGCTTATATGGAAAAAAGATAAGATAAAATAAGTAAGATGTATGCATAAAATATTATTTAAAATAGCATTTAATATCCATGGATTACTACCCTATAAGAAAAAAGGACTATGAATAGTAAACAACTCAATTGAGTTCATGGATATTACATGTAGATTGATTTTCCTTAATTTTGGGTAAAATAACACTCAATAGCCATGGATTATTACCCTACAAGAAAAAAACGACTATGAATCGTAAAAAACTCAATTGAGTTCATGGATATTACATGGAGATTGATTTTCCTTATTTTTGGGTGGGAGAGTGTTATGGCCCCACTAAATTTAGCGAGAGGATACATTTTGGCTTCATGGATTACTTGGGTGAGGGAATCCACTGCCCAAGTGAGCAATGGAAACCTTTGGGATATCTCTTCACTTTTTTTTTTTTTAATAAATTGATTTAAAATAAAAGTTTTAAACCTTATGTATCCTATATTTTTTCTTCATGGTTATTTTATTTTGTTTTGATGTGGGTTTTGGGCTTGGAATATGCTAAATGAACTTATTTTGTGTGAAGTGGGTTTTGGGCTTGGAATATGCTAAATGAACTTAGAGGAGGATAGAAGGATGTTAGGCAGGAAAAAACTAAACCATAATAATCCATAAAATATAATGTATACCATAATGGAATTAACTCTTAGATGACATTAAGAATTGAAAATGAAGAAAAAACCAAGTGTTTTGTGGCCATCAAACTCATCATTTGTTAATTATCAACATTATGAATTGATACTAGCTCTATCAACATAATTGTTTTTTTATCACATTACGCTCGAAACAAATTTTAATTTTAATTAAAGGGATCTTTCACAAAACCCCCTAGTTATTTTTAGAACAAGATGCATAACTCATAACCAAACTCTTATGATACCACCCCTTCCATATACTTTCATTATGCACACGTTGAAGAACTTACATCGTTTTGTCAAGATTAGGCATTCAATATTTAAGAACACAAATGCTAGAAAGTCCCCTCACATGGTTGAGTGTAACTCTATTGTAAGTCATTTACATTGATGCCTCCGGTAACAATGTTTCAAAATTGCCTGAACCAAGTTAGAGACATTTTACCAAATTAATTAAAGCATGCAATGTAATCTTGAAAAGTACATTAAAAGACATATCATGAAGGGGCATCCAACTTATGATGCATCTGAGTATGAAACTAACATGAATGTGAGAAAATGTGCTATCATTGATTTAACGATACCAAAATGTAACCAATCAAGCATCATACGAAAATGAAAAAAGGGAGACAACAATGTCCATTCGTGAATCCCATCTAAAGTTTAAAAGTGGGTCGTCATATTTTTAAAATTATTTCTAATTGAGGCCTCAATAGGTTCTTAGGGAGAAAAATCTTGTACTTTTCATCCACCTCCTATGCCAAACTTACAATATCTCAATTTTTAGTGCCCTATTTGAGTAAAATTGGAATAATCAATATTTTGACCATACTAAAGGATTAAGATCTGTCATGCTTTTGAAAGGAAACAAAATTAACACTCTTCAGAGATGATGCATGTCTTATCTTGCTTCTCAAAGATTTGATTGTTCATTTTTGAAGGCATTCCCTTTAACATTCAAATAGATTCAATGTAATTTTTCTATAGCTTCTCCAAAGTTTCCATTAAGGGAAATTTTATTTTAGATGATGGTGGAGTATTATGTTGTTTATAGTCTTACCAAAGTGGCATATGAAGAGGGACGATATTGTATTGTTAATGATTTGGTGTTTGAAGATGAAAGTGATATGAAAAGTTTGAAGGACATATTAAGAATTTGGTCCAGGGGAAAAATTTCCAAACTGAGAAGCATAATTAAGTTCCGTAAGCTCCCACAAGTGTGTTTGGCCAAGGCCCATGTGACCATGCTACCCACAATTACCTGAGCCATTGTTTTTCAAAATCATCCCCTAGTGCAAAAATTGCATTGTCCCTTGCTAAGAAAAAGTCCAATTTTGAAGATCTTGGAATAAATCATTTTTTGGGAAATGAAATCATAGGGGAGAGGTGATCCTAGCTATAATATGGTGTTAGGAGTCGAACACAATTGATGATTTTTCCATCCTAGCCTTAGTTAGAGTTTAATGGCTACTTGCAACTCACCTTCTTAATCCTTTTAGGGATACATTTGGGAATTTGGTCAAGGGAAAAAAGTCCAAACTGCGCAACACAATTGAGTTCCATAATCTCCCACAAGTATGTTTGGCCAAGGCCCACGTGATCATTCTATCCACAATCGACTGAGCCAATGTTTTTCAAAATCGACCCCTAGTGAAAAAATTGCATTGTCCCTTAATAAGCAAAATCTTAGTTCCCGAGATATTTGAACAAAGAGTTTTCTAGAACAGGGGATGGGTTCCCCTAGCTGTAATATGGTGTCAATATTCCAACACAATCAATGGTTCATCCGTACAAGCCTTGGTTAGAGTTTTATGGTGAGTTGGAACTCGCCTTGTGAAGTCATTCAGGGACATACCAAGAATTTGGTCTAGGGGAAACAATACAAATGGACCAACATAATTGAGTTATGTAAGATCTCTCAAGTGTGTTTAGTCAAGGCCTATGTTACCATGATACCCACAATTTTCAGAGCATGTGTTTTTCAAAACGATCCCTATTGTAAAAATTGCATTGTCTCTTACTAAGAAAAACCCTATTTTCGAAGATCCTAGAACAAATCATTTTCCAGGAAACAAAATCGCAGGGGAGAGATGCCCTAATAGATGTAATCCATTGTCAAGAGTCAAACACATCTGATGGTTCATCCATCCAAACCTCGATTAAAATTTTATTGCGAGTTGCAACTTTCCTCCTAAAGGTCATTCAGGAATACATCAAGGGAATTTGGTTTGGGGGCGTATTTCAAAATGAGCATCAAAATTTATTTTTTTATGCTCCAACAAGTGTGTTTTTCCAAGTTCCATGTGAGCATGCTACCCACAATCAGTTGAGCTAGTGATTTTCAAAATCGACCCATAGTGAAAAAATTGTATTGTCCCTCAATAAGAAAAACCCTAGTTCCGAAGATCATAGAACAAAGTGTTTTTTGGGAAAAAAAATCACAAGAGAGGGTTTTTCCTAGCTATAATATGTTTCCATGATTCCAACAAAATCGACGACTCGTCCATCTAATCCCCAGTTAGAGTTTTATGAGGATTTGCAAATCTCCTCTTGAAGCCATTCAGGGGCACTTTGAGAATTTGATCTAGGAGAAAAAAATATGAACTGAGTAGAATAATTGAGTTGCATAAGCTCCTACAATTGTGTTCTTCCAAGGCTTGGGGAACCACACTATGAATGATCACTCGAGCCAATGTTTGTTAAAATTGACCCCTGGTGCAAAAATTACATTATCCCTTACTCAGAAAAACCCTAGTTACATAGATCCTCTAACAAGGCATTTTATGGAAAACAAAATCACAAAGGAGGGGTTTCCCTAGCGGTAATATGGTACTAAGATTCCAACACAATTGATAGTTTGTTTATCTGAGCCCCGGTTAGAGTTTTATGGTGGGTTGCAACTCACCTCCATAATCCATTTAGGGACACATTAAGAGTTTTTTATGGGGCCATAAAATCCAAACCAAGAAACATAATTAAGTTTTGTCAGCTCCCACAAGTGTGTTTAGCCAAGGCCCATGTGACCATACTATCCACACTCTCTCAAGCTAGTTTTTTTCAAAATTTACCCCTAGATAAAAAGTTGTATATCCCTTACTGAGAAAAACCCTAGTTCAAGAGATCCTCAAACAAATTGTTTTTCAAGAAACAAAATTATAGGGGAGGGGTTCCCCTAGCTCTAATATAGTGTCAGGAGTCCAACACAAATCATGTCTTTTCCATCCAATCCTCAGTTAAATTTTTGTGCCGATTTGTAACTTGCCTCTTAAAGCCATGTAGGGACACATTTGGAATTTGGTTCGAGGGAAAAAAATCCAAACCAAGGAACATGATTGAGTTCCATAAGCTCTCACAAGCATGTTTTTCAAAGGCCCACATGAGCACAATACCCACAATCTCTCGAGGTAGTTATTTTTAAATCGACAACTGGTGAAAAAATTGCATTGTCCCTTACTAAGCAAAACCCTAGTTCCGAAGATCCTCAAAAAAGTAATTTTTGGGGAAGATGAGTCACAGGGGAAGGGTTCCTCTAGTTATAATTCGATGTCAAGAGTAAAAAAAAATCAATGTTTTGTCCATCTGAGCCTCGATCAGAGTTTTATGGTGAGTTGCAACTCTCCTCCTAAATCCATTTAGGGACACATTGGAAATTTGGTCTAGGGGGGAAAATACAAAAAGAGAAGCATAATTGAGTTCCATAATCTCTCACAAATGTGTTTGGCCAAGTCCCATGTGACCACACTACCCACAATCCCTCGATCTAGTTCCATAGATACTCAAATAAAGCATTTTATGGGAAACAAAATCATAGGAGATGGGTGTCCCTAGCTATAATACAGTGTTAGGAGTCCAACACAACCAACAATTCATCCATCCTAGCCCTGGTTAAAGTTTTGTGGTGAGTTGCAACTCACCTCCGAAAGCCATTCAGAGACACATTACGAATTTGGTCCGAGGGAATAAAATTTAAATCTAGTATAATAATTGAGTTTTGTAAGCTCTCGCAAGTGTGTTTGGCCAAGGCCCATTCTACCCATGCTACCAACAATCACCTGAGCTAGTGTTTTTGAAAATAGATCCCTATTGCAAAAATTACATTGTTTGTTACTAATAAAAACCCTAGTTCCAGTGATCCTCGAATAAAGAATTTTCTAGGAAATGAAATCATAGGAGAGGGGTGTTCCTAGCTCTAATCTAATTTCAGGAGTCAAACATGACTAATGGTTTGTCCATCCGAGTCCTAGTTAGAGTTTTATGGTGAATTGAAACTTGCCTCCATAAGATATTCAAGGACACTTGGGGAATTTGATCTGGGGGTATAAAATTAAAACCAAGAAGAATAATTGAGTTTTGTAATATCTCCTGAGTGTGCTTGGCCAAGGCCCAGATGACCACGTTACCCATAATTTCCTGAGCTAGTGTTTTTCAAAAACAACCTCTAGTGCAAAATTGCATTGTCCATTATTGAGAAAACCCTAGTTTCGAAGATCGTCCAATAAATATTTTTTCATGCAATATAATTATAGCAGATAGGTTCTCCTATATGTAATATAATGTTAGGACTCCAATATAACTAATGGTTCATCAATCCAAGGCCCGATTAGAGTTTTATGGTGTGTTGGAACTAAGTCACCTCTTGAAGCCATTAACATATGCTTTGATAATTTGGTCCTGTGGAATAAAATCAAAACCGAGCAACATAATTGAGGTCCTTAAGCTCCCAAAAGTGTGTTTTGACAAGGCCCACATGAACACACTACAAAAATTCTCCTGAGATAGTGTTTTTCAAAATTGACCCTTAGTGCAAAAATTGCATTGTCCCTCACTGAGAAAAACCCTAGTTTTGTAGATCATGCAATAAATAGTTGTCCAGGAAATATAATCATAATAGAGGGGTTCCATTAGTTTTAATCTAGTGTAAATAATCTAACACAATCAATAGTTCATCCATCTGATCCCCAGTAATAATTTTATGGCGAGTTGCAACTCGCCTCCTGAAGCCATTCACAAACACATTGGGAATTTGGTTTGAGGTAAAAAAATCCAAACCAAGAAGTATAGTTGAGTTCCTTCATCTCTCTCAAGTGTGTTTTTCCAAGGCCCATGTGAGCATGCCACCCACAATCACCCAAACCATTTTTTTTTTTAAATTGAATCCTCGTGAAAAAATTGCGTTGTCCCTTAATAAGAAAAACCCTAGGGTCAAATATCTTCAAACAAATAATTTTATGGGAAACAAAATCATATGGGAGGGGTGACCTTATTTGTAATCTAATGTTAGGAGTCCAACAAAATTGGTGGTTCATCCATTTGAGTGCTAGTTAGATTTTTATGGCAAGTTGCAACTCGCCTCCTTAAGCCATTCAAAAACACATTGGGAACTTAGTCTGGGGGAATACAATAAAAAATGAGCAACATAATTGAGTTTTTTAATATCCCACAAGTGTGTTTGGCCAAGTCCCATGTGACCACTCTACCCACAATTTCCTGAGCGAGTGTTTTTCAAAATTTTCATTGTCCCTCACTCAGCAAAACCCTAGTTTCCAAGATCCTCAAATAAATCATTTCATGGGAAAATGAATCATAGGAGGGGGGTTTCCCTAGCTGTAATATGGTGTCAAAAGTCCAAAAAAACTAACGGTTCATCCATCTGAGGCCTGATTGATTTTTATGGAGAGTTTCAACTCACCTCCTAAAGCCATTCATGGACACATTGGGAATTTGGTCTAGGGGCATAAAATATAAACCAAGGATGCCAATACAACATAATTAAGACTTATAATTGAGACATAGGATTCCAAAATAATTCAAGTAGGATGCTATGAATATTCTAGTAAGACACTGAGGAGACCCTAAGAGCCCAGTAAGATGGATTTATGATGCAAAATATGACCTCAAGGACATTCAAGAGACAATAAATGTAATCTTAATACACAAGTGATATACTACAAATACACTAATGTGGATGCTAAAAGGATGCAACATTAATGAAAAGGATGCATAATACATAAACAAGACATGTTATTTCAAGTTTGAAGATGGGAAAGATAAAAGAAGAGCCAAAAGAGAAACTCAAACAATAAGAGAAAAACTTTGTATGTATGTATGAATTTCAATCAACATTTTTGTACTTGCAAATATGAATTGTACTTTGCATAGGGCTAGTCAACACTTTGGAAAGGAACTATGATGTATGAGAATTTTGCCTCCAAAATCAACCTTGTTGATTAGACCTAAGGGGTCTTAGAATTTACTAAAGGGAGTGGGTTCCCTTGATAGATTTGATTTTGTTTTCCTAAGTTGTAATCATATTCTAGAAGGATAGGGTTTGTTTTCCCTAATTATGATGTAAAAGTCTTATTTAAGTAATTAGTTGGATTAGGTAGATTTTCCTAATTATGGAGGATTCAATCAAATTGATCCTCATAAATATTAGAGAGATGAAATGTTATTGTTGCAATTAGTTACCGGATTTTGGAAAATTGTTTTCCTGAGCTTGAAGTTTGGCTTCCATGCATAAATTGTAAGCCTTTGGGCATGTAGGAGAGTGGCCAATTAGTGAAGAATCACACCAAAGGAGTGTGGCCAATTAGTGAGGAATTGAGCCAAAGGAGTGTGGCCAATTAGTGAAGAATTGGGCCAAAGGAGTGTGGCCAAATGAATGAATAATCGGGCCTAGGAGTGAGAGAAGGTCGAAGTAGAGCCTAACTATAGAATTAGACAGAGATATTTTTGTAAACTGATGTACAAAGATTCATTAATATAAATATTTGTGTTTGTGGGCACGTTGTGTTAGTATAGATTTTGGATATATTTTCAATGTATTAATGTCCCTGTGTTGAATGATTGAATTCTAGACTGGAATCTTAGAATATTTGTTGCAGGTTTTGGGTCTCTAAATGTGTTAAAAACCTCAGTAGAAGAAGGAAGGATCAATCGGGTCGAGCTGGCAACGAATTGGTTTGGAATCAAGATTGAACCAGAGATTAAAATTCTACTCTATGCACAGGAGAATCAAGGTTCAAATACCTTCAATGGATGGAGTTAAATCCCTTGCAGGTGTTGAGGAACAATGACCATCCGATCAAGATGAAGAGTTAATCATGACCGTTGATTATAACACCCATGTTTCATTTGTGCATTTTAAGTATGGACAACTGAAATTAGATCGAGAAAACCCTTTTCCAAATTGATGACTGAGATCATTGGGGTTATATCATTAGGATTTTGTATAATAGTGACCTCATTATATCAAGACTAAACAATCTTTTAGTTCCGATGATTATGAAGCTAAGAAAGGCTTCAAAATATTGAAAGTGGAGATCTGCTTGCACTGAGTTAGATCTATGGTTATGAAGGGACACATAGCAACTAGTTCGTCGAGTCCAAGAGTGGAGTGGAAAAAGGTGAATGGATTTTGAATTTTAATCACAAGAGATTGACAATTGAGATCAATCGTGCTTCTTGTCACATCATCATAGAATTGTATTATCGGGGCTTTGCCACGTCAGGACTCAAGCTTCACAGGATCATCGATGACGATATCCACTTTTGATCACCAATGATAATAAAGGTCAGGTGATTGATGGCATATGTGATGAACATATAAACAAAAAGGATATTTTTAAAGAGAACTAGACCAACAGATCAAGAAGAGGGCACGTGGAAATATTTTGTTGGAACGAAAGTTTAGAGTGGGGTCCAGTTTCATGGGCACCAAAGGATGAAAGAACTGAATGTGAAGAGTTTGGCGTAAGGCTATATCATTTGGTTGAGAGGAGGATAGAGACTTAATGTTCGAATGAAGTAACAGATTATGGAATGCATAACAAAGGTTCAAAATTTTGTTAAAGGAGGATTTAGGGTCCAACTGAAGAGTCCGAGTAGATCAAGTGCTAAAGCTGCTAACAGAGAAATTCAAACTCTATTACTGTGGGTTTTTGATTGGGAGGTCGTCATCAAATTGATGCTTGTGGTCAACACCCAAACTATATGCCATGCCTCATGATAGGTATAATAAAGAGTTATTATGTGGTAAAGTAATATGTTGGATAAGATCTTGTCTTGGAATCTATGACAAACATAATGTGGAGTAATTATGTGGTTTTTTTACCTTATGTGTGGTTTGTAGCCTGATATAATTACTCTACACATTCCAACTAGAAACTTAACATGGTTATTATGGGTCACACATGGTTTCAAATCTTGGTGTAATTACATTGCATGAAAAAATCAAATCCCAATGCAATTATTGTTCAAACAAGTAGGTTGGACTATTGTGATCTTGCTAATAATTTATCGTGACAAGACACATCAGGATGCATTAAGATATTGCGAATGAGTTTTCTTACAATTTTTTTGAAAATAATCTACAAGGATTCTAACAATATGATCACTTTTTTCTAAAATTTTAACTATTTTAATGCCTAAAATTCTCCTAACAATAGTCAAAATCCTACATTTTAACAAAGACAAAAATAATTGAAATTCAAGTGCATCAAATTTTGGTTCATACTATTCTTTAATAATTTTATATAATTGATAATTAATATCTCAGTTAGGTAAATTACCTTCAAGTGATACTAGACCACTTTCATCCACCTGAATGTGCTTATAAATTCTTTGGAACACACTTCTCGGCATAGGTTGGGACTATGGACCCATATTCTAGCACTCTTGACCTCTTTGTTGAGGAGTTACAAGCGTATCATTTCTTTCCCCTTCAATAACTTGCATATCAATTTTGGGAGGAGAGTGGACATGCTCATGACTAGTTTCTGGAATGTCTGATTGTTGAACATGGAGTTTAACCATCAATACTTCTTCACTAGAAGGTCATTCATTAGTTTCATCTCTAATTTCATCCATAGTATAATCATCCCCATGCAAATTTGTCATCATTCGGTCATCCACAACACCCTGTCTTGATGAAATATTCATTGGAGGTACACTAAATGTTATGGGATTTTCTACTCTATGATGTTGGGTCTATGTCACAAAAGATCACAACCGTATCTAAAAGACTGAACCTAATCTCCAATATACAAATGAATAAATAAATTATTACTTATAAGAGATAAAGAAGGATCTTGTATCTTGTATCCCAACGTTTGATGAAGATTGTCTCTCTCGACCTTTGAATTTCTCCAGGCCTTTGTCTCTACCAGTCTACAAAAGAAACCAAGTAGATACTACAACAAGGTAGTTATAAAATTAAATTATAAATGCAATATGTAAATATAGATATGTAAAGCAAATTCAACATATAAGAACTAGTTAAACATAATTGCACATAGATTGGAGGGAAATAGAATTGTTTATTAATCAACATGAATAGGTGAGTTACAACCTGATTCTGACTAATGGTGTTGCCTTGAAACCAACCACATGAATTCCTCCACTAAACCCTTCAAGCATCAACTCAGTAATGGAGTACTTCCTCACATGACCTAGAATGGATAAGAACACACCCAACAATC
>ML786816.1:336162-352551 GCA_009831015.1 Picea engelmannii | reverse complement strand
TTATTTTATTTATGTCGGCTTTAGGCCATTAGTTGTAATTGTACCTCCTAGTCTCCTATATATACCAAGGAGACATTTTCATTTTGAATCATCTTGTACTTGAACATTTAAGTGGGGTAAAAGGAGGTTTCCCCCTCGAAGAGTTTTATTATCTGAAATTATCTCTTTTTCAAGGCGTTGAGTACTTTTCCTGAGGTTTTTCTATGCTATATTGATGTTTGGCTCTTAACATTCAAGTACCCATTGATGCCATTGATATGGTTTTATCTCAAAGTACAGTGTTTCTAAAGAAATCATTTTCTTATCATCAATACTATAATGCAATTCAAATTATTGCTCTATTTGGTTCACTCATGTAAAGAATTTTGTTCCATCAAACATATTTAATTCAATCTTAAGAAATTTTACACCCTCAGGAATCCATCCATTATTTACTCCACTATTAGAGTTAACTCCACTTGAAAAATCCTTATTATTGGAAGGTTTCTCATAATCAATATTACCTTCATTTTCATGAGTCTCTTTGGTTATAGTTCCACTTTTAGAAAGCCTCCCATCTAGGGTTTGTATGATAGTTGACATGGAAATTTTCAATTCTTCCATATTTTTATCCATATTATTTTCAATTTAATCCATCTTATTTTCCATTTGATCCCTATTTTCATCTATCTTATTTTCCATTTGATCCTTATTTTCATTCATCTTCTTTCACAATTGTTCCATTTGGTGAAAAATATCTTCTCTTTCTTCTTTAGTATTGGTTGAAATCTCTAGAGGTTTAGTTAGTGAAGTAAATTTTGGAACACCATTTGGAACAATGTGAAAAATTAATAATACTCTTCCTTTTCCTCTTTATCACAAATTTTGAATCACCAAAAATATATCTTCCAATCAAAAGTTTTTCCAATTGTAACTCATGTACCTTTCAAACCCTAATTTGGAGAATGTCTAGATGGATGACCTTTGTCGTGATATATATCTGAAATTTGAGCCCTTATGAATCTGAAATTTTGGGTTGTAGGACTTTGATAGGACTTCTTAAACTCTTGAAAATTTCACAATTTGAAACTTCACTAAAAACAATTATAGAAAAAATGCCAAAATGGCTTGTTTGAGACTAATTTTAGAAATAGTAAAAAACCAACACTTCCACAAGATATATATCATAAATTATAATGAATCAAAACCTGGAATTTTTTCCACATGTACTTAACTATGTCTCCTCAGGTTTCGGAAAATTGTAGACTCTGAAAATTCACCAACAAAAGTTATAGTGAAATTCCAAGATGACTCTTTTAAAACATATTTCATTATTAGTTACAAACCCTATCTTCCATAGACTATATATACAAAATTATAGCTAACTAGAACCTCAATTTTTTACCACCCGTACTATGATATATCTCCTTAGTCTCCAAAAAATTTACTAGTTTAAAATTCTCAGGAAAAGAGTTAAACGAAAATTACAAGATCATTTGTTTAAAATGAATTTTAGGATTAGTCACAAACCCTATCTTCCATAGGATATATCTTTGAAATTGTAATGAACCAGAACCTAAAATATTTACTAGTCGTATTGTGATATGTCTCTTGATTATCATATAAATTTTGTTTTTTTAACATAATAGAAAAACTTTATAGAGAAAATTCCAAGATGTCTCGGTTGAAGGATTGAAACCCTAAGATCTTATGCTATAAAACCAAATGTTATGAAAAAAACTCCAAAAATAGTCAATGAATCCACTTCGAGGGGTAAACCTCCTTTTACAATAAATGAAATGCACAAAACAAGATGAGATTATTATACAAATGATCTGCCTTTATGATAAATAGGAGATAAAGTGAGCATGATGTAACCTACAACTAAGCTGACCTAACCATAACTAATAAAATCATAATAAATGAGTGTTAGGCCCTTAGGGAAATTAAATCTCTCTCTCTCTCTCTCTCTCTCTCTCTCTCTCTCTCTCTATTTATATCTCTCTACCTATCTCTTTGTCTCTCTCCCAAATGGGAGCTATAGCCCTAGTATGAAGGTGGTTATGGTAGAAGAAAGTGGCCAGTGAAAGATGACATTGGTGGCTAGGGTCATATGGGGATGTAAGAAGAGGAAAGAGGGGGATAATCCAAGGGGAATTATAAGTCAGGATGGAGGGGGAGGAGTAGAAGAGGCCAAGGAGAGCCAAAGAAGAGAGGGATATTTGTGAGAGTAGAGGATGAAATAATGAAGGGGTGGGGTGAGAGGGAGAAAAGGGGAGGAGGTGAGAAGAGTTGAAGGATATATAAAGGAAAGGATGGAAGAGAAAAGAGGAAGGGGGTAGAAATATGAAAGAGGAGGAGAGGATCCAAGGGAGGGATAGAGGGGAAGGGGGGATGTGGTGGGATATGGTAGTAAGAAGAAGAAAATGTTTGATAGGTAGGGGAGGGGGATTAGTTGGCATGAAGGAAGTGAGAAAAAATCCATTATAGGTTTGGGAGAGGAGGTGATAAGAGATGGAATGTGGATGGGTGTGGGAGGAAAAGGGTGAGTATGGAGAAGAGAGGGATATAAGTGATACTAGGAGAGGTGTGCATGAGGGGATGGGGTGAGAGGGGAAAAAAGAGAGGAGGTGAGAAAAGTTGAAGGGTAGATGTGTAGGGGAGGTTGAGTGGTGGGAATGAAGGATAGGAGGAATGAGGCAAGGGGGAGGGTGAAAAAAGATGAAAGGGGATCTGGAGAGGAGGAGAGGAGGTGAGGGTTGGGTATAGGGGAAGGGGGATTATGGGGGAATAAGGGATGGTGGATATGAGGGGTAGAGGGGGTGGAGGGGATGGAGGGGTTGGGATAGGAGGTTATAGGATAGGGAAGGTGGATCGGTATTGGATGAAAAGGTGGAGGGATGAGTAGAGGGAGGGATAAGTGAGACAATATTAGGTGGTTATGAGGGGGTGGTGCAAGAGAGACAGATGGGGAGGAGTTTATAAGAGTAAAAGGGTGTATGGGTAGGAGGGAGGGAGATAGGTGACACCATGATATATGTGAGATAAGAGTGAGAGATAGATGAAAATAAGAAGGTGGGAATTAAGGGGTGGCTTGAGAGGGGTAAAAGGGGAGGAGGTTAGAAGAGGTGTATTTTTTCTAGGGCTCTGAGACACATACCTTCTGGTCAAAACCACCTAGTGGCACCAAGTTCCACAATAATAGGCCAATGATACTCAAGAGGCCATGTGTGGTTGTTCAATGAATCCTTCTTGGCACTATATGGCTTGAAGCTTCCTTTAGGGTGTAAAGTTCATGTTTCCTTCCTTGGACATGTCCAAGGTCTTGAGACCCATACCCATGATGACTATATCCATGAGGAGACCAAAAACAAATTTGAAAGGTTCTTTTTGATGGATTAACTTGTTGTTGATGGAATTTGATATCTACAAGACTTGTTTGGAATAATCTTTCAAAACCCACCTTATGGATGTTTAGTGATAAAATCACATGCATGCTCTAGAATGTGCACATGATCTAGAGTGCATGCATGTTCCTACCATTTCAAAACAAAATTGACTCGAGTGACAACCTTAGCCTACATGTTCACTAGTTTGGTTTCCTCAGATTTAAGTTAGGAGTGAAAAACCTAGTGGCTCAGGCTACAAATTTTGGGGATTGGGTGTAACCTAATATCAAACAAATAAACATAACTGCATATAATTGAAGAGAAATAATTTTAGAAAATATTGATGGTGTCTAAAGACATCATTACAATACTTAATAAAAATGCATTGTGATTAGAACACCACAATGCATGTTGAACATCTTCACACATGTTCACTGCACCACATTCACACATGATAATGAACCATCATGTCCTTTATTTATTGTCCCAAGATCTAACCAATTTCCTAGAAATCAGAATGATCTTGTCCACATACAATCATCGATGGTTAGAGTTGACTTCGTCAAATATGCATTATAAACTTGCTCAAAACGATCATCCATGTGTCCAAATCATAGACGATTTCTCAGTTGGTTGATCCATTGACCGACTGTCTTTGATTGGTAGTCGATTATCTTACTAATAGACTTTTTGACTACTCGACCAACATATGTAGATATCTAGTCAATCACCCGACTGAATGATTCAAGGAGAAGTGTGATAAACCATCAGAACCTGAGGTTCCAACACCCCCCATCAACACATGAATCTAGATATTCAGGAGGTGAAATTAAGTCAGTAGGACACCCCCCCCCCAATAATTGCATCTTCCAGAAGCCTAAGCATTGAATGGATCCTGAAAAACTTAACTTTAGACAAATTTTTGGTAACAATATTAACAACCTAATAATTTGTTCTACAATATACAAGAGTGACAACTTTATATTGTACTAATGGTCACAAATAGTGAGCATGGAGCTCGACATGCTCCATTTTACTATGCGCAACAAGGTTTTCAGTAACTTGAATTATACTTTGATTGTCATAGTAGAGTGTAGTTGAGGTTGTTGATTAATTGGGTTGGTTGTCATTGATGGCAACCTTTGAAGCAAGTCTGGTAGTAAAATTTGGTAGCCCCAACAATATGATTAAGGGACTTCAGTTTGATTGATGTATAATGGTATGAAGTTTAATATATTTGTAGGTAAAACTATTCTAGATGGATAGTACATGTCATACCATTTTTGGTGATATGTGGAACATCACATAACTCCTCACAATTAGAGAGTTATGGCCATATGAAGTTGGAGAACCCTCATGATTTATCTAGAAGCCCCTAGAAGGTCAAAGAAGTCAATTATTCTAGAAGCGCCTAGAAGAAGTGTACTAGTCAAATTTATGGTAACTAGGATTTAATCATGGGTATAGTTGTTGCATCAAGAAATAAATTAAATAATAGAGTGGTTGCAATAAGAAGTTAGTTAAGGGGAAATAAGTTATGAATTGACTAATTATAGAAAAGTTAGTTGCAACAAGAAGTTGCGAGTAAAGATAAATTATTTAAATAATAAAGTAGTCAAAGTGGTTGCAAAGAGAAATTATTTAAATAATAAAGTGGTTGCAACAAGAAGTGGTGAGTTTACTATTTATGGATAAGTCAAAGTGGTTGAAAAATAAATAAATAAAATAATAATTTAGTTGCAACTTGAAGTGGAGAATTTACTATTTGTATCAAACTGAGTTAGAAGTGGACAAGTGGTTAGAAGTGGGTTAGCCCTAAAATAAGTAAAGTGGGTTAAGTTGGTTAGAAGCTAACCCCTTAATGAAGCTACATTGAAGTATAAATATAAGGGAAAGGCTATCCCATTAGCACCTAATGAATATCATTGAATATCTAGTTTGTGAAAGGTTATTTGGGTAGGTACTATTGCTAGAGAAAAGTGTGGTAGAAAAATCGTTGGAGGAAAACTGCGGCAGAAAAATCCCTGCAGGAAAATTATGGCAGAAAAAGTGCAGCAGGAAAATTGCGGCAAGAAAAGTGTGGAAAAAAAACGCAACAAGAAAATGCGGTAGACAAACTGCAACAACAGATTCATGGTAGCAGAATCATGACAGCAAAACCACAGAAGCACACCGCTACAAGAAGAAAACTGTATGGTTTTCATATGCATAGTGTTGAATTTATGAATCTGGTTGAGGGTTTTCCTTGTAAATCTGTTGGATGCCCTCTTGGAATTTTAGGGCTTGATGTAGAGTTGATCTGAGGAAGATCTACTAAAGTTTAGTATTGGTCATGTTTGAGGGATTTTGGTTGAGGTATGTAGCTAAAGTTATAGGTACAGATAGAGGTTGTATAACAGTGAGGTTCTAGCACATGGTTTGAGGTACATACTTGTGGTATAATGTTTGATATATATGTGTGAACAGATCATATTTCTTGATGAGTATGCAGTGATAGGTTTGACAGAATAGGTTGTGACATTGACATATTCAATTTCTACATTTGGCACTTATTTCAGAGCAATTGGAAGAGGAAAGGATAGGTGGTTGTAACCACCTTCCGGTTGTAGCCAGAGAACATAGGGGGTTGTAGCCTCCTTCTGGTTGTAGCCATAGAATTAGGGAGTTGGAGCTTCCCTCAGGTTGTAGCCTGAAAATAGGGGGTTGGAGCCTCCTTCCAGTTGTAGCTGGAAAACAAAGGAAGTTTGTTCTTCCAATGAATATAATTCTTAAAGACAAATATGAAAAATCATTCTGTGGTTTTCTCCCGCATTGAGTTTCCATGTAAAAAACATCAGTGTACTATGTATGTGTATGATTTCTCATTTGTTCATGGTTTATTTACTCTGCAATTATTGGATGATAATGTTATATTGATCATAAAGATAAATAACACTTGCATAGTGTGGTTAAAAGGATTACAAATCTCTATTACTGATTCACCCTCCCCCTCAGTAATCCAACAATTGGTATCAGAGCAGGTTCCTTCATAAATCAGTTTAACCACTGAAAGGTAGATCATGGAGATAAATAGTATGTATAAAAATGGAATACCAAAGTTTGATGGACATAAGTATGCATTCTAGAGAAGAAGGATGAAAACATATGTACGAGCATAGGGATTTGAAGTTTGGGAATAATTTGTAGATGGATACAAAGAACCAACAGTTCCGCCAACAAATGACAATGGAAAGAAACTCAGTCTAAATAATTCCAAAGCCAAAAAAACACTTTTGAATGGTCTTTGTGATTCGGTATATACCAAATTTATACATTGTAAATCCAATAAAGAGATTTGAGATAAACTTCAAAATATTTATGAAGGAGATTCAAAATTCAAAGAAGCAAAGATTTAAACGTATAGAGGTCAATTCGAACAACTAAAGATGAAGGAAGATGATAATATTGCAGCTTACTTCTTACTAGTTGATGAAACCGTGAATGCAATCATAGGATTAGGAGAAGAATTGAAGAATTTGTAATTGTTAAAAAGGTACTAAGATCTCTTCCTACGAGATTTGATCCTAAGATATCAACATTAGAAGAAAGAGCAGATCTAGACTCAACAAGCATGGCTGAACTACATGGAATTTTCACAGCTTGTGAAATGAGAACTGAATAGGATAATCCAGGTATAAAAGAAGCAACATTCAAAGCATCCAAAAGGTCAAAGAAAAAGGGAAAGCAAAAAGAAAAAGAATATAGAAGGAACAATGGCATCTCAAAAGACGATGAAGAAGTGACCAACGTTTTTAGAAGATTGAAAAAGGGAATCGACAACAGATATAAAGGTAAGCTTCCATTGATTTTTTTTAATTGTGATGGTATTGGTCATTTCGCTAACAAACATCCTCATAAGAAAAATAAAAGAAATGATGAAGATGATTCAAATAGAAAACAAACATATAAAGGAAAATGAACCAAAAAGAAAGTCTTCAAGAAAAGTTTATGCACCAAAGAAGATAGCTCCTCATCACATGAATATGAAGTCAGCGAGAGTGAGACAAAAAATGTTATATTCATGGAAACACAAGATTTTGATAAAGAATACACCTAAGAAGAATATCAAGAGGCAGAAGTTGACTACCGAGAAGAATTGTTGAGTTTTATAGAAGTTATAAAAAGATAAAAGAAGAAAAACAAGAAGCTCCAAGTAGAACTAGACAAGAAAGAAGACACTCAAGAACTAGAGCAAATGATCATGGAATTGAAGGTTCAAATAGAAGAAGATAAAATAATTGAATAATCTCTCAAAGAACAATTAGAAGAAAGAGACGGGATTATTGGAAATTTGGAAGCAGAGATTGTCACATTGAGAAAGGATCTTCAAAAGAAAAATATGCAGAACAACTCAAAAGTTTTGGGTGACATTATCAACAGTCAAAAGCATAATCATGACAAGTCCGGATTTGGATACAATCAGAAAGAAAAGGAATCAAGCTCCAAAACGAAATATCAAGAAACATATCCAAAAAGCTATGCAAAAACAATCATAGGGGATAGGAATTTCTACAAGGAAGATCATAGGGACACTCCTCCACTGAGAATATTCAGATTTCATAATCAACGACAGTTAGAAACAAACAGGCCTCAGGAAGAAGAAGGATTCATAAGAGTAACTCCTTTCATAAGATCTTCAACTCCCAGGTATCAAAATATCTTTTTTGGTTTATGTTATGAATGCAATAATTTTGGACATTAAGTTGTAAATTGTAGAGCTAATAGCAGGAACATAAACAACTTTGAAAGTTATACACAAAATGGTTATCCAAGAAGGCCTAGTGAAACAAAAGAAGAAGCTACAATGGGTTTGAATCATTAAGCACTGGAGTGGAATGTTACAAGTGAAACAACTTTGGACACATGGTCAAATATTGTAGAATGATGGTCCCTCCTAGAGAATCACAACAGAATAGCAACAGTCACAGATAGGAACCTCAAAGAGAACATGGATAAGAAAGCAAAATCAGTATAGCAATGAAGAATGCACAATCACTCTACAAGTTAAGAATAATAAATGTGGTTGGTATGTTGACAATGGCTATTCAAAACACATGACATGTGATTAAGACATGTTTCTTACATTAAGAAAGGAAAGATATGGATCAATCTCTTTTGGAAATGAGGACTCAACTAGAATCATTGGAAAAGGCATAGTAAGAATTGGAAATAAGAATACCAAGGCATAAAATTATCTACTAATGGAAGATATGAAACACAATCTTATAAGTGTAAGTCAAACATTTGACCAAGGTCATAAACTTACATTTGATTAAAAAAAGTGTGAGCTAATAAAAGTAGGTTCAGGAAAATTGATTGCAACAACTACTAGAACTTCAAGCAACACATATATATTAAGTGAAATTGGAAATGAAAAGTGTTGTCTAGGAAAGGAAGATGAAGGTTGACTATGGTATAGAAGAATGGGCCACATAAACTTTGATAACCTCGTCAAAGTCAACAAAAAGGAAGCAGTCAAAGAAATACCCCAGATCAGGAAACAAACGAACACATTATGCAACCAATGTCAATGGGGAAAGAAAACAAAGACCAGGTTCAAATCAAAGGAATACTCAAAGAAAATACCACTGGAAATTGTGCATACTGATCTAGTTGGACCAACTAGAAAAAATGGTTTAAAAGGTGAGAAATACTTTATGTTATTAGTTGATTATTATACAAGAATGACTATAGTTTGCTTCCTCAAGAATAAGTCAGAAGCATTTGAAAACTTCAAGGTTTACAAGGAAATGGTTGAAAATGAAATAGATTCAAAAATCAAATGTTTGAGATCTGATAATGGAGGAGAGTTTACTTCAAAGGAATTTATGGATTTTTGCAGCAAGCATGGAATAAAAATGAAAATTCTTTGTTGCTAGGACACCTCAACATAATGGAGTTGTTGAAAGAAAGAACAAGACAATACAAGAAATGAATCGAACAATGTTAATGGATTATAAATTGACAGGTGTTTTTGGGACACAAGTAGTTCATACAAAAGTTCACATTCAAAACAGAGTAATTCTCAGAAACAACAATGGCAAAACTCCCTATGAGCTATGGAAAGGAAGACTAACAAATGTGAAGCACTTCAGAGCGTTTGGAAGAAAATGCTATATCAAAAGAGAAGATGGAAGAATGATAAAGTTTGAATCTCATGTGGACAAAGGTGTACTTGTCGGTTTCTCAAGTACAATGAAAGCATACAAGTGTTACAATATAAGGCTCAACAAAGTTGTGGAAGGCATCAATGTAACAGTTGATGAAATAGGTGGACGAAAATTAAAGGAAGAAGAAAAGGAATCAGTGGAACACGTTTACGAAGAAGAAGAAAATGATGAAGAAGAAGTAGAAGGGGAAGATGAATACGATCAGACAGAAGTAGAATAGCAAGTTCAACAAGTGCCTCTAAAGACACCTAGAAAAAAAGTATAGAATAATCATCCTCCATATTAGATTATCAGAAACAAGGATGCAGGAGTTGAGACTAGAAGAAGAATTCGTTCACTAGAACAACTACACCTAACACTCTTATCTACAACTGAACCAAATAGTTTTGAAGAGGCCAACAATGATGAATTATGGAAAAAGGCCATGAATGAAAAATTAGGTCAAATAGAGAAGAATGACACTTGGGAATTGGTTCCAAGACTAAGGTACAAGAATGTGATTGGCACAAAATGGGTTTTCAGAAATAAATTGAATGAATATGGACATGTTACAAGGAGCAAAGCTAGATTGGTATGTAAAGGATACACACATGTTGAAGGGATCAACTTTGAAGAGATGTTTTCCCCAGTTGATAGAATGGAAGCAATCCGATTGATCTTAGCTTATGCATGCTTCAAGAATATTAAAGTGTATCAAATGGATGTGAAATCAACCTTTATGAATGAGGAACTCGAAGAAGAAGTCTACATTGAACAGCTAGAAGGATTTCAGCTGTCATAGAATGAAGATTAAATGTGTAGGTTGGAGAAGGCCTTGTATGGTGTAAAACAAGGTCCCAGAGAATGGTACTCTAGACTAGATAAATATCTACAGTAGGTAGGGTTTAGAAAAGGAAGTGCAGACAACAACCTCTACATCAAGTTAATTGAAAATAATATTTTATTAATTGAAGTTTATGTTGATGATATTATTTTTGGAAGTGATGATGACAGGTTAAGCCATAGATTTGCAAAGGATATGCAAAATGAATTTGAAATGTCATTACTTGGAGAACTATCCTTCTTTCTGGGACTTTAGATATGTCAAAGAAACCAAGGAATTTTTATTTCTCAAACTAAGTATATCAAAGAAATGCTAAGGAGGTTCAGAATGGAATATTACAAACCAATTAACACTCCTATGAAAACCAGTTGCAAGTTGAGAAAAGATGATGATTCAAAGTCTACAGACCAGGGGTAGTAAAGGTCAATGATTTTCAACTTACTATATGTGACATCATCCAGACTAGATGTAATGTAGGAAGTTGGACATGTGGCACGGTTTCAAGCAACACCAAAGGAATCACGTGTCTTAGCAGTGAAGAGGATTTTCAGATAATATCTCAAGGGAACATAAGAGTTTGGATTATGGTATCCAAAAGGAAATGATCTACACTTATTTACTACACAGATGCAAATTGGGTAGGTTGCATTGATGAACGAAGAAGCACCACTGGAACACCATTCTACTTGGGTGAGTGTTTGGTATCTTAGATAAGCAAGAAACAATCATCAATATCATTGTCTATAGCTGAAGCAGATTATATTGCAACAACAACATGTTGTACATAGATTCTATGGATGAAACAAACTTTGACAGATATACAGGTTGAGTACGATGAACCCATTCCTATATATTGTGATAATAAAAGAATTATCAATATCTCAAAGAATCCAGTGATGCACTCCAAGACGAAGCACATTCCAATCAAGTATCACTTTCTATGGGAACAGGTCGCAAAGAAGAACATCATATTTGAAAATGTGGGGACAAAGGAACAAGTTGTATATATCATCACAAAACCGCTTCCAAGGGAATCCTTTGAGTATATTTGCTAGAGACTCGGAGTAATTTCTACTCCCAAATGATTTTTTTTTAATGCTTATCTTATATGTCTTAGATTTACATGCGGAAGCACCATAAAGAGGACAATTTAGGTTGGGGGAGCAATTTTAGGAAGATTTCAGTGAGGAGGAGAAACCCCAAGGACAGTTCAGTTAGGGGGAGTAGCCCTGGATGGGAAGTTACCTTTGCCATCAATGTCAAAGGGGGAAATAATTATCATATGTAGGATAGATATTTAGATGCTTGGAGAGAGAGAGTACAGAGGCATGGTTCCAGGGGGAGTGATGGTCATAGGGGGAGCATGAGCGATATGAATTCAATATTGCGTCACAGTGTTTCCATTAATGCCAAAGGGGGAGATTGTTGATTAATTGGGTTGGTTTTCATTGATGGCAACCCTTGAAGCAAGTTTCATAGAAAATTATGGTAGCCCCAAAAGTATGATTAAGGGAATTTATTTTGATTGATGTATAATAGCATGGATTTAAATATATTTGTAGGTAAGGCTATTCTAGGTGGATAGTACATGCCATACCATTTCCGATGATATGTGGAATGTCACATAACTCCTCACGGTTAGAGATTTATGGCCATATGAAGTTGGAGAACCCTCATGAGTTATCTAGAAGCCCCTAGAAGGTCAAATAAGTCAATTATTCTAGAATCTCCTAGAAGAAGTGTACTAGTGAAATTTATGGTAACTAGGAGTTAATCATGGGTATAGTTGTTGCATCAAGAAATAAATTAAATAATAAAGTGGTTGCAACAAGAAGTTAGTTAAGGGAAAATAAGTTATGAATTGACTAATTATAGAAAAGTTAGTTGCAACAAGAAGTTGTGAGTAAAGATAAATTATTTAAATAATAAAGTAGTCAAAGAGGCTGAGAAGAGAAATTACTTAAATAATAAAGTGGTTACAACAAGAAGTGGTGAGTTTACTATTTATGGATAAGTCAAATTCGTTGCAAAATAAATTAATTAAATAATAATTTAGTTGCAACTAGAAGTGGAGAATTTACTATTTGTAGCAAAGTGAATTAGAAGTGGACAAGTGGTTAGAAGTGGGTTAGCCATAAAATAAGGAAAGTGGGTTAAGTTGGTTAGAAGGTAACCCCTTGAGGAAGCTACATGGAAGTATAAATAAGAGAGAAAGACTCTTCCATTAACACCTATTGAATATCATTGAATATATTATTTGTGAAAGGTTATTTGGGAAGGTATTATTGATAGAGAAAAGTGTGGCAGAAAAAGTGCGATAAGAAAAGTGTGGTAGAAAAAGTGCGGTAGAAAAATAGAAAAATTGTGGCAGGAAAAGTGCAGCAGAAAAAATGGCACGAAAATCATGGCAGGAAAAGTGTGGAAAAAAAAGTGAGGCAGAAAAATCATGACAGAAAAACTGCGGCAGAAAAAGTGTGGTAGAAAAATCATGGTAGAAAAATTGCGGCAACAGATTCACGGCAGCAAAACCACAACAAAAAAACACTACAAGAAGAAAAAGGTATGGTTTTCATATTTGTAGTGTTGAATTTATGAATTTGGTTGAGGGTTTGCCTTGTAAATCTGTTGGATTCCCTCTTGGAAGTTTAGGGCTTGTTGTAGAGTTGATATTGTTAGAATATAATGGATGTGCTCATTTTACCATTGACAATATCTCTATTGTCACCCAACCATAGGCCGAAGCCACCCTCCGAGCACCTTAACCTTGACAAAGAATCACTCTGGAAGTAAACCCTAGGCTAGATAGCCAAACAAAGGGTAGCACACCTTTCCCCAAGGATAACGCACCAACAAGAGTTGATTAGATAGTCCAAACCCTAGCCAAGAGATAGTCCAAGCATAACTGCTAGCTATAGCAGCTGCAATGACAACTCTCCTCCAAACCTGTGCAGAAACTAGGCAACTGCAGTGCACACAAGTGCTGCTCTACAATTCTGAGATTGCCTGCCATAATGAGAACTGGCCTCTTGTATTTATACTAGTTCTAGCTAACTGCCTGGGCCGAATTCTCATTCTGGGTATTTGTCTATTCAATATATATTATTATTTTTGTCTGACTTCTTCTCTTGGAGGCTAATAACCTAATATAAATTATCTTCTTGAGCCGACAAGTATTCTAGGGTTATTATCCAACTCATTAGGTTTTCTTCTTGCTTTCTGGAGTATTCTATCCTTGTCAGGTTTACACGTGGAGGTAAACACCTCCCGCAGTTACCATAATATTAACACTCCCTCCTAGCTAGGGAGGTATTACAGGTAATGGTCTTGAGCAAAAAACATACCATTCACCCGGTAGCATCAACATAGTGATATAAATTAGATCATGAGCACCATCATCATCAACAACTGCATCATCTCTTGAAACCATACTCTATCTAAGTAATCTGACATGATTCTCACTCCACAGAGTGATACAAGAGCCATTCTTCTAATCTAGAAGAGTAAATGTTCTGAACCATTTTCTGTCTGGAAAATCTCTGTTCATCATTCATTTGGCTGATAATTATTTACCAAACTGCTAACAATCTTCAAGGTAATCGGAACAAAAATAGAACACAACTGTGTCTATCCATAACTACAATCCAGTGGTACACTACCACACCAAGTAGCAAACAATTACTTGATCAATAACATATAGTCACGAACAGTGGAACACATCCACCACAGTAGTATACATCTACTATCATATAGTCTTCATAAAAATCATCTGATATCAACCCGCACAGAAACAATGTTATGATATAAACTGAATCATCTGGGCAAATATTTCACTCACATATGTGAGATATGAAAGAATATCTGCCCTCAAAAAGTTAAAACATTAATGATGAGTTGTCTGGACTATTCTTCTCAAGCAAGGAAGAATAATTGTCCCGATTTCTGATCCTGGACCATTCCCCACCCTGGGCCATTCTTCCTACACTAATCAAAGTGCATCCTGGAGAGAATGTATAAACCCTAAGGAATGCCTGTCCCTGATTGCTGAGCCTGGACCATTCCTCCTACACTAATCAAAGTGCACCTTGGAGAGAATATATAAACCCTAAGGAATGACTCTCTAGACCATTTCCTCTGTTAACCACAAGAGGAAAATATTGTCTTGTATCAACCTCCAAAATGGACCATTCCTCATGTTAACCACAATGAGAAATCGTTGTCCAGCGAGGCCGATCAGTCTTCTTGAGTAACCCTCAAGAAGAGAGATTGCTCTAGACCACTCCCCATGTTAACCACAATGGAAAGTCATTGTCTATGATACATCAACAATTTGGACCATTTCCCATGTTAACCACAATGGGAAATCACTATCTGTCATAAATCTCAATCCACTTTCCGAACTGGAAAGGAAACTGCTCAATCTGGACCATTTTTCGAACTGAAAAATGATTGTCCATAAATCAATACATATCAGTGCTCCCTCCCAACCTGGGAGTCATCTCTTCCTTTTTCAATAGGGAAGTCGTCTCCACGAGATCCAACTTGAGTGTAAATTCTAACCTTGTACAATATCTACTGCAAACTGATATTCAGAAAAGAACAGAAAAGATACAATGGCAAATACAAACATTACATAGAGATTTTTCACATGGAAACCCAAACCGGGAAAACCAACATATATTATATTCATGCATTGTGTTACATTGTTTACAATACAATATACATATAGGAGCCAGTGGCATCCAAAACGCTAACCCAATGACCTAGATTAGTCCAAAACCCTAATTCCTTAACCGGAAATAGAAAACCATCGGCAAAAACCATGTGCCGAAAAACCACCTAAATATCATGTGGTCCCGGAAATATGTCGTCCTGGTAATATGTCGTCCCGGAAAAAAAATTTCAAGGGCGCTGCCCCGGAACCCCCGTGCGGGGGGCTCCACCCCCCGAGGGGGGGCCTAGCGGCCCCCCTGTGTGCCCGACGCAGACACTCAGACACTACTACTCGTGCAAAGAATATAACACATACCCAACATTCTCCCACTTGTTGTTTTCTTTGCACACAGGGGGTTACAGGGTTACATAGTCAACAATCCAGGGCAACAATGCCCATGGATCCTCTACACCAAGAGAACTTCTCAGTGCTCATAGATTTTTTTAATGAATCTGCAACATTCTTCAAAGTGTCCACCTTCATCAGTGATACTTTCTTTTCTTAAATCATGTCTCTCACAAAGTGATATTGAACATCAATGTGCTTTGTCTTTGAATGATAAGCAGGGTTCTTTGCCAAGAAAATTGCACTCTGACTATCACACTCTATTCTTACAACTTCTTGTACCAACCCAATACCTGAACACAATCTTTGTAACCATACTGCTTCCTTACTTGCATGAGTGGCTGCCATGTATTCAGATTCTGTAGTTGAAAGTGCCACTACAGCTTGCCTTTTGCTCATCCAACTTATTGCTCCTCCAAACAGGTTAAACGCATACCCGCTTGTAGATCTCCTACGATCCAAATCTCTAGCCCAGTCTGCATCCACAAAGCCATGTATATCAACCACTTTGTCCAATCCCGATCTTCCTTCGTAGCACAATCCATAGCTAGCAGTGCCACACAAATACCTGAAAACCCTTTTTACTGCGGTCCAATGCTCCTTCCCTGGTTTTGACATATACCTGCTCAAAACTCCCACTGCATGTGCAATGTCCGGTCTAGTACAGACCATTGCATACATCAAACTGCCAACTTCACTCACATATGGAACACAAGATATGTCCTCCTCTTCTTCATGTGTCTTGGGACACTGATCCCCAGATAAATTTACACCAACGGGAATAGGAACATTGACCGGTTTACATTCCTGCATATTAAACCTCTGCAATATTGTCTCGACATATTTTCTCTGATTTAACCAGAGTTTCCTCCTTTTTCGGTCTCTTTTAATTTCCATGCCCAAAATGAAATTTGAAGCACCAAGATCCTTCAT
>ML786816.1:323480-333748 GCA_009831015.1 Picea engelmannii | reverse complement strand
ACAGATACTAACTGACTTACCACAGTATTGAAGGCGTTCAAATGCTCTGCCACCGAGTCTCCATCTCTCATCCTCAAGTTATACATCTTCTTTCTCAGGAATAGTTTATTTACCAGGGACTTAGACTAATACAACTTCCCCAAATTTTCCCATAAATCTTTGGTTGTAGCTTCCTCTAACACATTCAGTAATACTGAATCAGAGAGACACAGTCAAATTGTTCTCTTTGCCTTCCGATCCGTCTTTTTCCAGTCATCTGCAGAAGTTCCTGTAGGTGTCGTACCTGGATCTACCGCGATCCATTGATCTCTGTCCACCAAAAGATCTTCCATATTGAGCTTCCACAGCTCAAAGATTTTCCCATTAAACTTCTCGATCTCCATCTTTGAATTGCTTGCCATTTCTTTTCACTTGAAAAACAATACCGCATATCTCCCACTGTAACAAGGCTTATCACAGTCCCGAGCCAAACTCTTGATGACAAAGGCGTCCCCTTGAAGCCAATAAATCTATGATACCAAATGTAAATTCTAACCTTGTACAATATCTACTGCAAATTGATATTCAGAAAAGATACAATGGAAAATACAAACATTACACAGAGATTTTTCACCTGGAAACCCAAACCGGGAAAACCAGCATATATTATATTCATACATTGTGTTACATTGTTTACAATACAATATACATATAGGAGCTAGTGGCATCCAAAACCCTAACCCAATGACCTGGATTAGTCCAAAACCCTAATTCCTTAACTGGAAATAGAAAACCATCGGCAAAAACCATGTGCTGAAAAACCACCTAAATATCATGTGGTCCCGGAAAAAAAAATTTGGGGGCGCTGCCCCCAAACCCCCGAACGGGGGGCTCCACCCCCCTCTAACCCCCCTGCGCAAAAGCTCAGACACTACTACTCGTGCAAAGAATATAACACATACCCAACATTGAGTACACAAACTCTCTCATCTTGGATAGAAGCTTTACCAAGATGTCTGTTTATCTACTCATCTATGGAGATATGTAATGAACCTCTTTCTCCTTTTTGAACTTCATCACTGATAATGTAATGGTTTATTTCAAATGTACTTCATTCTAGAGTACTGGTCTTCTTTGAAGGCTTCATGTAGCTCTGATCAATAAAGTATATCATTGTTGGAACACTGAAAGATATCCATGTGGCACTTCTTCTATCATCATGAGATCTGATCTACTGAGTAATCATTTTCATACAATATCTCTGTTATAGAGAATCTTCACCATGCTTCTATTTTGCATTGGAGGTTCTTCACCAAGTTATCTTCTTCCATCTATATACAAGGGTCTCTTTCTGGTATGCCTCAAGGTCTTGAGGTTTCTCTTCATATGCTCTTTGTTCAATTTCTTTGGAGAACAGTCTTTGCATTCATCTTGATGTAGCACTCCAACCTATGGATGATATAATGACTCATGTAGAGGTATGTCTGGTTTACTGGAACGACCAATCATCATAGTCTTCTCCCTCCATCTAGGAGAACCTCTTAGGTCTAGATCTTGCAATGCTTTCATTCATAAGTCTTCTGTATATTGTTCTTCATCACAACTTTCATTTCTGCTTGATTGTTTTCATATTAGGCCGGTAGTCTTGTGATTCTCAATACAATGACTGGTTGTTCAGGCTTCTCTTCTTTCTTGGAATATTCATGTTCTTCCTCATGTTTTTCTTTAGATTTTGGGTCCATGGAGTTTCTTATAGATTCCATGCCCTAAAGATTCCACTTCTTTCTTTTATCATAGGATCACAGATCTGGATGGACAACCAAGGATACTTTAAGGCTTCTCTTCGAAGAAGACTTCTTCTGATATTGAACTGAACACGTACTTTCTTTCATGGTTACTACCATGGATATATACTTCATCATTTTCAATGGATCATAGGATTATCTCCCTCCTAATCCTTGCTTCATGTAAGAGTGCATATAATCGGCTCCCTCCATCTAACAGAGTCCACGCTTTCGTCTGCATATTCATTGTCTTCTGCAATATATAATTGGCTTTCTCTGTCTAGTCGAGTCCATGCTTTTGTCTTGTTTTATTCTACAAATTTCCATAAGTCTTTCTCCAATTTCCTCTCGATTGTTGACTTCTTTCTGTCTTTGCTTCTTCTAGGTCTCTTCATGATTGATTCGTCTTATCTTGCAATAGCTTCCACATGATTTGTTTGATGTATTTCATTATTTCATGTATTATCTAATGATATCAGTCCTTATCTTTTTGTTCTTCCATTGGTATAGTTCTTCTTGCAACACATTATCTTCCAGGAGATAGATATACAAGATATGTACAGAGACGATGCAAACAAGATAAGTACAAGAAATAAGAAGAGTATTGTTACGTTCAGAAGAAGAAGTCTCTTTTGTTCTGCTTAGTCTTCTTTTTAGGTTCCTTTTCTTTGACAACTAATTCTTCATGTTTCTCCTTCCTTTTCGTTAGCTCGGGACAATGATTCTTGTAGTGGCCATACTTTCGATAGTTCAAGCATTGTACTTCTGAAATGTCTTTCTCTAGATTTGACTTCCTCCTTGAACCAAACTTCCTTTTGTTCCTGAAATCCTTGAATCTTGCTGTGAAGGCTTGATTATCATACTTCTTTTGGGGTTTCTCTTTTGCATTGATCCTTGATTCTTCTTGAGCACAACAAGTCCAAATTTCTTCAAATGTTGGATACTCCTTCCTTGTGTTCATGCTTGTGGAAAATGCATCCCACGTCTTGGGAATACCATTGAGTACTATGTTTACCAATTCCTTCTCTGAAGTGATCTCTTCAATAGCTTGTAGTTGATCTCTTAAATGGGAGATCCTCACAAAGTATGATGTTATGGTGTCATCATCATTCATCTTCATGTCACAGAGTTCATTCTTCAGACTCATAACATGTCCAATGTTTCTGATCGAGAAGAGATTTGTTAGGGCATCGTACATCTTCTTTGATGAGTCAAGATGGGAGATGTAGGGTATCAAGTGGTCTTTTATGGATTCCACTATGATATTCATGGAATTGATGTCACTGTCTTTGAACTTCTCCATAACTGCAATCTTCAGTGGTTTCTTCTCTTTTCCTTCTTCAAACTCTGGATCCATGATCTTTCCTTTTACGATATCCATCATTTTAGTCTTGGCAAGGATGATGTCAAAACTTATCTTCCATGCTCTGAAGTTAGAGGCTCCATCTAACATGTTCTCTGACTTCATAGAATAAGTCATGGTTGCTTTGACTTGGTCAAACCCTAGATTGGACCACAAACTCAAACTTGACGTCTTGGATTGCTAAGAGTACCAAGAGATGTGCTAGGCTAGGGTGCACTGATATGTCTGGAGATTAGGTCAATACCTTCACTTAAGGTGCCTCAATGAGAGGATTAGGGTTTTTTCAACTGCACCTGCTATTAACCCTAGCGACAGTGCTTAGGTGACTGCTCCTGCTAGGAAACCCTAGCGACAGTTCTTCAATGATCTTAATATTCTCCGGCCTACGTTTCCTTCCAACGGTTAGACTGAATGAAGGAGGTGTGGGCCCATAACCTGTTAGAATATAATGGATGTGCTCATTTTACCATTGACAATATCTCTATTGTCACCCAACCATAGGACGAAGCCACCCTCTGAGAACCTTAACCTTGACAGAGAATCACTCCAGAAGAAAACCCTAGGCTAGATAGACAAACAAAGGGTATCACACCTTTCCCCAAGGATAGCGCACCAACAAGAACTGATCAGATAGTCCAAACCCTAGCCAAGAGATAGTCCAAGCATAACTGCTAGATGCAACAGGTACAACGGTAGCTCTCCTCCAAAACTGCGCAGAAACTGGGCAATTGCAGTGCGCACAAGTGTTGCTCTGCAATTCTGAGACTGCCTGCCATAATGAGAACTTGCCTCCTGTATTTATACCAATTCTGGGTAACTGCCTGGGCCGAATTCTCATTCTTGGTACTTGTCTGTTCAATAAATATTATTATTTCTGGACGAATTCTTCTCTTGGAGGCTAATAACCTAATATAAATTATCTTCTTGAGCCGACAAGTATTCTAGGGTTATTAGCCAACTCATTAGGGTTTATTATTGCTTCCCAGAGTATTCTATCCTTGTCAGGTTTACACGTGGAGGTAAATACTTCCCGCAACTACCATAATATTAATAGATCTCAGACAGATCTACTTAAGTTTATTATTGTTTCATGTTTGAGGAATTTTGGTTGATGTATGTAGCTGAATTTATTGGTACAGATAGAGGTTGTATAACAGTGAGGTTCTAACACATGGTTTGAGGTACATACTTGTGGTATAGTTTTTAATATATATATGATCAGATCATATTGGTTGATGAGTATACAGTGGCATATTTGACATAACATATTGTGACAGCGACGTATTCATTTTCGACATTTGGCACTTATATTTCAGGGCGATTGGACACAGCAAGGATAGGTGGTTGTAGCCACCTTCCAGTTGTAGTCAGAGAACATAGGGGGTTGTAGCATCCTTCTGGTTGGAGCTAGAGAATTGGGGAGTTGGAGCTTCCCTCAGGTTGTAGCCTGAAAATAGGAGGTCAGAGCCTCCTTCCAGTTGCAGCTGGAAAACAAAGGAAGTTGGTGCTTCCAATGAATGTAATTCTTAAAGACAAATAATAAAATGCATTCCGTGGTTTTCTCCCGCATTGGGTTTCCATGTAAAAAATACTAGTGTATTGTGTATGTGTATGATTTCTAATTTTTTCATGTTTTATTTACTCTGCAATTATTGGATGCATATGCTATATTGATCATAAAGATAAATAACACTTGCATACTTTGGTTAAAAAGATTAAAAATCTCTATTACTGATTCACCCCCCTCTCAGTAATCTAACAGAGGTATGTATCTAGAGAACCCAAGTTCACCTAAGAGATGGTGAATTGATACTTCCTCTATTTCTACATGAATGACACCATGATATTCTGCTTCTGTAGTCGATAGAGATACTGCCTTTTATTTCTTTCATGGCCAAACCAACGATCTAGTGCTGAAGTGAAGCACATATCCAGAAGTGGACTTCTGATCATCATTGTCATATTCCCAGTCAAAATCTATGAGTCCGATTAATGAGTATGAAATTCAACAATATTTGATACCAAGATGACTTGTACCCTTGATATAGTGAACAATTATTTGACATCTTTCCAATGGATTTCTTTGGGATATTGAATAAAAAAAGAAACCATACTAACAAATAAATAAATGTCAGGTCAACTGTGTGTGAGATAAGTAATATGGCTGAACAATTGTCGATAGAGAGTAGCATCAACTTTGGAAGACTGACAAGTTTTATTCAACTTTACTATAGACTAAAAATGTGTAGAACATGGATTACAATCTACCATCTTGAAGCGTGTCAAGAGAACCATTACATCTTTATAATGATAAATGAAAAAACCAGTAGATAGTGGTAATACTTGAAGACCCAAAAAAATAATGCAGAATACCATGATCTGTCATATCAAAGGAATTAGTAAGGTGTTTCTTCAATCTAAGAATGGGATCAATGGTATTGCTATTTATGAAAAGGTCATCAATATATACAACAATAATCAAGGTATTTCCATGAGTATGGAGTACATATAAACTGTGATCAAATTCACAATGTTTGAAATGAATATGATGAAATAAACTTTCTATCATAGCATAACAAACTCTAGGATCTTTCTTCAAACCATAAAGATACTTTTGACGCTGACAAAAAAGGTTGGAATCTATTGAAAAACCAAGAGGTTGTTCCATGAAAATTTCTTCAAATAAGTCGCCATGAAGAAAATTACTCTTCACATCCATTTGGTGGATTTGCCATCCAAAATGAGCAACGAGGGAAATAATCAATATAATAGAGTTCATCTTTTCAAGAGGTGAAAAGTTATCATTGTAGTTAATCTCTTCTTGTTGAGAAAATCCTTTCATATCCAAGTGAGCTTTATGAAACTCAAAAACACCTTCAGAGGTAAATCTAGTCTTGTAGACCCATTGACACTTCACAATGTTCTTCCCTTGAGGTCGAGGAACTAAATCTGAAGTTTGATTATTCATAAGAGAATCCATCTCAGTCTGCATAGCCTTCTCCCATTCAGGTTGTCCCTGTGCATCTAAGTATGTAACAAGATAAAAAGTTTCAAGAACAAGGGTCAACAAAGCAATGCTAGCATATTGCTTCTGAATGTGAGTTTGTCGTCCTGAATAAATATCACCAACATCGGGACTAACAACTTCAATTGTCTTAGAAACACATATAGGTAGACAAGAAAGGGGTGAATTGATGTCTACTGTAGAAGGTCAATAGAAAGTCAAAATAATTTTAGTTGAAGGAAATGGAAGACCAATCGAAATAGAAATCAACTGACCAATCGACTCGAGGGTCGACAACCCCGTCGAAACATGAACAATGTTTGACTATCCAATTGAAGGATTGAAAAATAGAACATGAGAACCATTGTCAAAAACAACATGGAAGGGACGATCCTGTAGTAAACCATAGGATGAATTCAAAAAATTAATGCCTAAAGACTTCTTATCAAACCATACATTTATTTTGATATTTATATGTCGCATGACAGGGTCAAACAATCGATAGGCTCTAGACTCTTCATGGTATTCCATCATGATGCAAGCATGACTTTTTGCATTCAATTTATTTTTGTAATCATTGAAAATATGAGCCCAAGCAACACATCCAAACACACAAAGGTGGACGATTGAGGGATTTCTTCCACACCATCATTCAACTAAAGTCACAGAAGGGACAACTTGAGTTTAAATACAATTTAACAGGTAGTTTGCACAATAGATTACTTCAGCCTAGAAGCAAGGAGGCAAGTCTTTGGCCTACAAAATACATCTATCCATTTTGACTAATGTTCATTTCTTATGTTTGGAAATGCCATTATGTTGAGGGGTATGAGGAAAAGATCATTGCTAGTCAATACTAGATCGATCTACGTATTCTTCAAAAGGTCATTCACATACTCACCACCATTTTTTGATCTCAAGCACTTAATGGGTCAACCAAATTTCTTTTCACAAAGGCCCTAAATTCCTTGAACTTTGCAAAGACATGATTCTTGTTTTTCAGGAAATAAACCCAAGTGAAACAAGAGATATCATCAATAGAGGTCAAAATATACCTTGCACCTACTAAGAAAGGTAGATTGATGCAAAAAATATCATTGTAAACTAGCTCCAGGAGGTTTTGTGCTCACCATGATTTTCCAAATTCGAAGGGTTCCTAATGATGCCTACCCAGTGCACATCCTCTACACACTCCATTAGGGGGAAAAGATTTAGGTAGACCAACAACCATGTTCTTTGTTTCCATTGACTATCAAAATTTAGGTGTCTGAGTCATTCATGCCAAATTCGACTTCATTCATCAATGTGAGTAATAAGAGCATTTGATTCAGAGTCAATTCAAGTCGTTTCAAGAAAGTTTTAGAATTTTTCCTTTGGGTTGAGAAACCCTCAGATGACAATCGATTAACCTTTCTTCAAATCTTTCACAAAGAAGCAATTAGGACAAAACTCCACAATCTTACATGTTTGAGTTAATTGAGAAACTAACAATAGATTTTCACTGAGATTGAACACATGATAGATGCAAACATTCTTCCCATGTCGATAGGGAACATCACCACGACCAAAAATGTCGAGAGAAAAGTCATCAACAACATATATATTTCTCTCCACAACTTTATCCAAGGACTTGAACAAGGATTCATCCTTAGCCATATAATGAGTGCAACTAGAATCAACTACCCATTCATTCTACGTAGAATGAGAAAGAAACACTTGAAAAGTTCTGAATTGGAAGGTGGAATTATCAACACGTGGATGAACAACCAACACATCTCCTTCAAGGTGCTTGACCTTCTCCTCTAAGTCATCTCTCTTCATGTAGCGATTTATCTCCACATATCCAGTATTTCCATTGTACTAACATGTCTTCTTCTTTCAATTATTTTGAAGTGCATCTTTCTTCCCTTTAGTTTTGTAGTCAAGACATTTTGATCTTTATATAGGGGTATCAAACCATCCTCTTTCCCTATGGTTCACCTTGCCCTTTCTCTTGAATAAGTGAGATTGATGTTTTCCATCAAGATTCCCTTCATCAAGTAATGTGTGTTGATCACTAATCGGTAAGCCACAAAAAACTTCAAAGGTATAATCCTTACCATGTTCCTTGCATTCCTGCCATTTGGTGCATAAATTTGAAACAAACACGTTGAATGGTGTTCTTAAAGTCATCGGGACAAGCTTAATGAGTTTTCCATCTTTCTTCTGAATTTTTTTTCCACATTCGTCCAATTTCAACTACAACTCTTTCACACACACACTAAATAGTCCTCAATTCAATGAAAAGAATGAGGATCGAGAGAGATCAACTCTTTCTCCAACTGCATGACATGGTTTTCATTGAATTTGTCAAACAAAGACTTTAGCTTCTTCCAAAATTGGTGAGGACAATCGATTCTAACTGTATGGAACCAAATATCCCACGAGACATAGGTCGTGATGATCCCCACAACCTCATTCTTCTTTCCATCAACAACGAACTTCATTTGATCGTCTATCGGCTCTGGAATTGTAGTATTTGTATATTTCCACAATCCTTTACTCTTCAATAAGGTTTCCATGTCTGGAGCCGAGATAACATAATTTGAACCATTCAAAGCAATAGGATCAATCTTTGAAGCCATATTTGATATCTAACAAATTTAAATTGTTTCCACAATTACATGAAGCAAATCACTGACCTAAAGTCAATCACAAACAAGTCCAAATCAATAATATTTTCAAACAACAGGCGAGGTCAAAACCAAACTCTCTAATACCATATTGGGGATTGGGTGTAACCTAATATAAAACGAATAAATATAATTGCAAATAATTGAAGAGAAATAACTTTAGAAAAGATCGATGGTGTCTAAGGACACCTTTACAACACTCAAACATAACGAATTGTGATCAGAACATCACAATGCATATTGAACATCTCCACACATGTTCACTTCACCACATTTATGCATGATAATGACCCATCATGTCCTCTATTTATAATCCCAAGATCTAACCAACTTCCTAGAAATCGGGAAGATCTTGTCCACATACAACTGTCGATGGCTAGAGTTGACTCAGTCAAATCCACACTATCTAGTCGTCATGTCAAACTTGCTTGACCCAACCATCCATACATCCAACTCGTAGTCGATTGGTCGATTGGTCGACTGTCTAATTGATAGACTTGTCGACTACTCGACTGACTGATGTAAATATTTGGTTGATCGCATGATCGAATGATTCTGGGAGAAGTGTAATGAACCATCAAAACTTGAGGTTCCAACAACAAATAAATTAAAACCTTCATTTTTTCTGAATACATTTCAATAACTCTATTTTTGACATTTCTTTTGTATAGGCTACACAAATCCGTCATCAATGAAACTGCAAACACATATATATATATATATAGTTTACTATTTTTAATATATTTTTCTCTTGAGATATTTCTGAATTCTAAAATACATACACTTTTTATTTATGTTATATTTTTTTATTAGCTTAACCATTTTTAAAATAAGTTATAGACTAAGATCTATAATCTAAAAATAAATAAAAATTGTTTGATAATGTTAGGACCCTAGTACCTTTCACTAAGGCAAGGCCTTAAAATTTCAAGGATATAATGCCTTTCATAATTTTAAAAGAATACAAAATTTATATTAGAAATTTTGAAAAAATACATGGCACTAGAACAATGTGTTCTCTACAATTCTACAAATATTTAAAGGAAATTCCAACATTAGAGTACTCAAGACCCTCACTAGCATAAACATATGCATTATATTTTGCTTGAAAAATAACATACCACTTTTAGAAAAACTCAAATTTCACATAGTTATACTCAAATTCTACAAATAAAAAATATATATTATGAAAATTAATTTAGGTACCTTGAATAATCCCTCCAAATTAACATTTGTTTTTTTTCCATGTTTGTGTTGTCACTATTGAATCATAAGAGACATCACTAGATTGCACCCACTCCAAAACAAAAAAAACTATTTTTTTAAAATAAAACCTAAAATAAACAAAATTTAAAAAACAAATTTAAAAAAAAATAAAATAAACCTAAAATATTAATAAAAAACATTAATTAAAAAAACCTAAAACACAAAATTTAAAAAAATATTAAAAAAAAAACTTAAAACTT
>ML786816.1:300895-323222 GCA_009831015.1 Picea engelmannii | reverse complement strand
GGTTAAGTTGTCCTTAATAATTAATAATTAGTTTGATAGACTTGCATTTATTTATAGATAAATCTTTATAATTATCTTTAATCTTATTTAACAATTCATTACATTATTGTATATATACATGTTAAATCCACTACAATTATAATTAATACTAATTATGCAACTTTATTCAATAAAAAACTTGTTATGAGATTATCAAAGATTAAATTATACTCACAGCTAAAAAAATCTCAAATAAGATTGAATAATAAATTTTGTTTAGTGATAAAAAAAACTTGTTATGAGATTATCAAAGATTAAATTATACTCACAGCTAAAAAAATCTCAAATAAGATTGAATAATAAATTTTGTTTAGTAATAACTCTTTTAGAAGTCATGATCTATCACTTGCAATGCTAAATTAGATAATGTTTCCACTGAAAAACATATTTAATAATCTTGTGTGATTGATTTCAAACAATACATATTATACAAAAATTTGACAATTGCATAAGAGTTCCTTTTTCTTTTTACTGTGTACCTCATTAAGGACATCCTCGTCTCTCACCTCTCTAAAGATCAAAACTCCCAAGTTCCTAGATGGAAACGCATAAACACATGGTTGTGATAGCATATTCTATTTATTTTTTTTAAATGAAAGATAATACACATATAAAAATCCAGCCACAAAAATAAAGTAACTAAAACAAACATGCATTACATCACATAATGAACACAAATATAAGAACAATAATTAAGATAAATTTTATTTCAACAAAACTAAAATTTTGAAATGAAAATAAATACGAATATGTATAACTCAAATTTTCATTTATTATAACACATTTTCTCATTAAACATATATAATAATATATTATTGAGTGTGTAAATTTTTATAATTAATTATAATAATTTTGAATTTTTTAAAAGAAAGTGTGTAAGAGAATTTTAATTGTCCAACTTTTAGAGTGGACAATTCATCCATAAGTAGGGACATACAAAACTGAAATGATGATAGGTAAAATATCCCTGATGGATAGAGTGTCATTGTGACAGTTCATTTCTTTAAAAAAACAACATAATAATATACTATTATTACAATTAAAAAAAAGAAATGTACTTCACAACCCTTTATGAATGACATATATAACCATTATCATTAAAAAATAAAATAAACAAAATGTTTTTTTTTTTTTTTCTCACTTAATAGTTAATATATATCTAGTAGAAATGATTTTACAATGTTTTTATAATTTACAACGTTTTTATAAGAATTATGACGTTTTTATCAGAATTATGATATAGGGATGACTTGTAATTTGTTGTTTCTCAAAAAAAAAAAAATGTTTTTCAACAAGTCAGGATTTTAAATTCCAAGTGACAGTTTGATATGGGCTGGCCATGGGTAAACAGTTTCTGTAGTTGGAGCTGGGGAATCAAAGTGATTTTAGACGATCTTTTTACACGTTTACGTAGTCCTTTTTTAGGACTCAAATTGTCAACATGCATGAACGTCTTGTCGTATCAATTCACAATGCATAACACTTTGAATACATTGTACTGAAGCTCAACCAAAGAAAACTACAGAGATGATTGGGATACTAACGGCCCCATGTTTACTTTAACATTACGTTTGATTTCAAAGTTTCGCAATCAAACGTACATAAAGACCAACAAAGTCGTAAAAGTTGAATTTATGTTGCATGAATAAATCTCTCTTACATCATCCAAATTTCATTTAAGAAACCTCTCGTAACAACTTGAAAAATTCGATTTTTTCCTCCCGGCGCAGTCTGCGTTTCATAGTTGCAAATACAAGGTTGATACGACCACAAATCAATTTAGAACAGAGTTGAAATGCACTGTGAATAAAATTTTAAGATTTTGGTATATTGTAAGGGGAGGCATTTATGATGAATAGTGTGTATAAAATGTACATGCATCAGGCAGTCACTAATCATCATTGTATGGTGTTTAATGTTATTATTATTTATGTTGGGAAACATTAAGCACCGTGTAGTGAACCAATATTTTTCCATCCAGTTGGTTTAATGGTGAATAGTGTGTAAATTCATCGGATATATGATGTTGAATGTTAAATTTTAGTATATGATAAAGGGAGACATTTATGGTGAATAGTGTGTATAGAATGGAAAGATGCATCAACAATGATTCAATCATCACTGTATGATGCTTGATGTGAGAGGTATTTATGTTGGGAAACATTATACACCATACACTCAACCAATGTCTTTTCATCCTATTAGTTCAATAGTGAATAGTGTGTATCTAACTAACAAAATAATCTAGATGTATAGTGCTTAATGCTACTCATTTATATTTTAGAAACCATTTTCAGATATATAGATGACTTATTTGAATGCAAATTTTAAGATTATATAAATATCAAGCACAACTAAAATTATTAGTTCAATAGTGAATAGTGTGTATCTAACCAACAAAATAGTCCAGATGTATAGTGCTTAGATATATAGATGACTTATTTGAATGGAAATTTTAAGATTATGTAAATATTAAGCAACAGTTAAAATTAGGTGTGATGATATCCTCACTAAAACATTTTGTAAAATTGTAATAAACTTGTACTTTTTATTTTTATTCTTTTTATTTTGGTAAAATGAAAAGTGGAAATGAACTATGTGATGGTTGGCCTTCCAAAGGCACCACATTAAAATAATGCAGTATCTAAGAGGGAAACGAAGAGAGACAGGAGAATTTAGAAAGTTTGAAGAGATGAGAGCTCTAAGAATGTAGCTTACTTGAAGATCGGTGGATGAAAGAGTTAAGGAGCATGTCCATAATGAGCAAAGGAATCTCTGAGCCATGACAATTTGTATTTCTTTTCATGAGTAACAATGTACAAGTTTTTTGGGAATGCATAGCTCACCCATTGAAATTTCTGTTTGGTTAATAGATGCAAGCTTCATTAGTTCAATCTTCTCTGAGTTGCAGTTTTTTTCTTGTTGACTGAGGTTCCAGTGACCCACAAGTTTTATTCACTACCGGATCATTTTTCTTTAGTTGGGTGTCTTTCCTTTTTCCCCAAGTCGTTTTTCCTTGATGTCGAGTCTCTAAATTTGTCCCAAGACGTTTTTATCTATTTTTGGGTGTCTAAACTTGCCCTAGGTCATTTTTCTGTGATGTCGGATCTCTAAATTCGCCCCTAGTAATTTTTTTCTCACGTGAGTGCTTAATTTTTCTTTACTGTTGGATGACTAAATCCGTACACTTAGCATTTTATTCACTGCTGGTCTTTGACACATTTTGGGAACTTAGCTGGTATTGGTCTAGCTACCACAAAAAATGAAAACCAAGTAGTAAACAACCCAAAGAACAAAGAACAGAATATAAATTCCACAAAGAATCTGCGTTGATGAAACAGATAGGCCATGGGCCCATTGTTTATAGATTAGATGGTATCAGAGCAGGTTCACCAAGGACCCTGCAGAAGTTTCTATGGGAAAAGCCTTGAATAGGGAGAAGCTAGAAAAATTGAGAGACTTCAACATAGAGATTCAAGAGGAAGGTTGGCATTGGAGGCAGAGAGAAGATGAATTAGAGAAAGAGATTTCCAAGCGCCAATACTTCTTCACCGTCGTGGGGGAAGAATTAGACAGGAGAAGATTGCATCTCTTGTAGTTGGGGGAGAAATTCATTGAAGTTGATAATTGACAAGAGGAGAGGTGCATTGAGGTCACTGCTCACCTATACCATGACTCACCTATACCATGACTTGGAAGTGAAGGAAGAGGACTTGAAGAATCTAGAAACAGTTGTCGAAGAGACTAAGTAAGCCCTTTCCATTTCCACTACTAAAGCTAGTACCATGACAGAGAAAAAATGGTAAACTCACCTTTCAATACCCTTGGTGACTTTGTGAAGCACACTAGATACATTGATTCCAAGCTCATCAGGAAAATAGGTTATGATTGCCAAGGGATAGGAAAGGAAGGCTAAGGGATTTTGATTCCAATTGTAGCTCAACATAGGCCCAAGCATGAAGGCTTAGGATTCAATGGAAAAGAAGTCAACAAAAGTGCTGCTAAAACCACTTTTGGTAAGGAAAGAGGAATCGAAAAAGAAGCCATGTGCAACAAGCCACTCAAATATGCTTGTAGAAGCTTGGAAGATGGCAAGAAAGAGATGATTCCGCCATCCATATTCGCTCCAATTCTTGGGGGACCAAGCAACCAAGCTAGAAAGCATCATTAAATACTAAAAATGTATGGCTCAGTTTGTTTATGTTGCAAGAAAATGGGTTATAAGGCTAGCAATTGTTGGCACTATAGAAGTTCAAGTAGCCCATGTATGAATTATTGTCAATACAACAAATTCACTAGACATTGGGAGGCCAAATGTTGGAGTCTTCACCCAGAACTACATCCCAAGAACCATAAATCCAAGAAGAAAGCTTGGAAAGTCAAGGTCAAGGGGAAAGAGGAGCTATTAGAACTTGCAACCCAAGGAGCATTGATTGTCCAATGACCTATTGCAGCAACGAATGTCATTCATAGCCATGAGAAGGACAACATGATTAGGCCAAAGGTAGCACCTACTCAACTCTGATCTTCCATCCTACACCAGAGACATCCTTTCTTTGATATTTGTCAGAGTATGCTTGATGATAGGAGAAGAAGAAGATTGGAGTTGAAGCTTTTGGGGAGCAAAAGCCTAGCGTGATCTTAATTGGATCCTCACCCAAAACATTTTATAAATTGTACTTGCTATTTTTATTCTATTTTTTTATTTTTTTTTTGGGTAAAATGGGAAGTGGAAACGATAACGTTGGCCTTCCAAATGAAGTACATTAAAAGAATGAAGGTTGTAGCCAAGAGGGAAACAAAGGGAGACAAAAAAAACTTGAAAAGTTTGTAGAAATGCGAACTCCAAAAGTGTAGCCTACTTGAAAATGGGTAGACAAATGAGTCAAGAAAAAAGCCCACCCACAATAAGCCAAGGCATCTTTGAGCCATAACTCTCTGCACTTATTTTTGGGGAGTAACAATGCATGGGTTTTTTTGGGCATGCATAACTCACCCATTGTAATACTGTTGGGTGCAATCTGCTCTGTCAACTACATTGTGGTTCTGTTTTGAGTTTTATTGCCAGAAAAAAAATAGTTAAAAATGTAGGACAATAACATGTGGTTCCTTTATTCCCGTGGAGAGAGAATGTTTCAAATTAGATTTGTGACCACCGACGGCGACTGCTTCCAAATAGGGAATCGAGATGTGCAGTCCAGCTGTTTTAGCGCGTAATGGGATCTTTCGTTAAAGCATGAGATTTAATGGATTTATCTTCATGTCCGTAATGGGGTCCTCTATTTTATCTACTCCACTGCACTTCAGAGTTCCCAGTAGCCTATCACGTCCTTTTTTAATTACAGTTGTGATGAACGTGTTACAGCCGTGTTCAATTCGATATTTAACACCCAATTGCTCCGCTTGACGCTATGTTTCGGCAGCTAATTTTCTATGCAAAAATCGATGGATAATGGAGTCTCTCTCGTCGCCGAGACTATGCTCACTTCCTCAACAGACACAGACTCAATCAGTAAATCTGCACCCACAGCTAAGGATGGGATCAAGACGATTCGAACGCAAGACGAGGTTACCCCTTTGTCTCCACAGAATAGCAGGTTGAAGCTGCAAAATCCAGCATACAGAGGCGTGCGTCGTCGTAGTTGGGGGAAATGGGTGTCTGAAATTCGGGAACCAAAAAAGAAAACTCGAATCTGGCTCGGCTCCTTCGATACGCCAGAGATGGCCGCTCGAGCCTACGATGTTGCTGCATTCTACTTGAAGGGAAAGAACCAAGCGTTGCTCAATTTCCCAGAGCTGATTGATCACTTTCCACAACCAATTTCTTCGTCTCCGCGCCACATTCAGGCTGCCGCTGTAGAAGCAGCTGTTGCGTTCTCTTCTGCATCTGAAAGTGCAAGGAAGTATGCAAGGTCCAGCGACAACAATAAAGGAGAAAAGAGAAGACTCAGAAACCTTCCAGTAAGTAATGAGCATGCAGCCACCTCCTCTTCACATCAACTATCGGCAAGTGCCGATGTTGGTGAGTGTTTAGCAATGGAGGAGGACTTGTTCGAATCCTGCAACTTATTTATGGATTTGGCAGAAGCTCTTCTGCTTCCTCCCCCTCCTCTGTTCAGTAGTGATGAAGTAAAGGTAGAGGAGCAGAAATCGGAGGAAGGATTTCTTTGGTCTGACTTTTGAAAGAGCATAGTTTGCATACTGTAAATATGTAACCCTCTAACTTATGGAACGATTACACGTCGCTATGCTAGTGTTAGGGTTTTCCTCTCACGATAAAATTTGTGAATAGCTACATCCAAGCTCTTACCAGCATTGCCACTCATTTATTCTCTCCTGTGAGCATTTAATGTACGTTAAGCTCCTCTTGTGAATAGTTACATCCAACCTGTTTCCAGCACTTCCACGATTTTCTTCTCTATTGTAACCTTTTATAGTACAGCAAGCTCCTCCTGGCAAACTTTTCTAATTGAAGAATGAATTTACTATTTATAATTGAGATATGTGTACAGGATGGCTTGTCTAGTTGTAGGTTATTTGATTGACTCTTTTACTGAAGAATTTTACTATTTATATTCACAAAGATATGATAGAGATGTCTGTATTGGCTGGCATGATTAGTTGTCGGTTATTTGATTGAAATCTAATCAAATTTTGTAGTAATTTCAGAAATGCTAACATTATAAATAAAATTTGAAATCCATTTTCACTTAAACAATTCTAGTTAGTGACACATTCAATAGAAATAGTTCGTATAAATTGAATTGAAGGGTGAATACCAGAGGTTTCGTTACCAGAGGGTGAATTCAAGTTTCAACCCTTCTCTATGTCTATTTCTTGCTTCTTCCACCACATCAGTCAGCTTGTTCCCCAATTTATCAAAATTTCTATCGAATTTATAAATAAAAAATTAAAACCTGTAAACTCACTTATTCTTTACAAAATTTATAAAATATACAAAGTTAAACTTCTATACAATGCGAGATGAGAGACTTCTCAAAGGTGAAATGGGCAAATAAAATCATCACGAAGTTGAATGGTAAGGGTTCCAAATATAATCTCGGCAGCTGTCTGTCACAAAATAGATGATGTAAAATGGTCTTAATTTAGTCACAATGGGAAGCTCCTGTGAAAGGAATCCAGGAAAATTAGAAGTAAAGATCCGCATTTCCAAAAAAAACTAAGAGACCACATTGTGTTATATATATATATAAAAGAGATTCACCCATTTAAGGTATTGAAATTCAAAGCTTATAAAAATCATATAATGGGATCCTATGAATTGGTACATGATTCAAATCAGTTAAGTTTTTTTATTTTGTTTTAAACAAATCATGCCAGGTCTTCCCAACTTGAATTTTAAAGTGGAAGCTTTGCACCATAAAGTTTTATGTATTAAATGGATTACTCAATCCACAATTCACAGTGAGGAATTTTTTCTTGCAACTTGCACAGTGGGGAATTAGTCAAGGAAGCTTTTTTTAAGAAAAGCTTAAGAAGGACATATTAGTATGAAGCTTAAGAAGGACATATTAGTATGGTTAGGTGGTTATTTTTTATTAGTTATGTATATAATTTTTTTAACAATTTCCATTGTGTTTTAAAGAACATGGATAAGGATATTTGATATACTATTCAATCTGTATATAATTTATATATAGAAAAGGTTTTTTATATTTTTAGAAATTATTAATTTAGTAAATATTATGTGTAAATAAATCATATCAAAGAAAATTTTAAGGGTTAAATTTTTTAGTAGATTATTTTTTCATTTTTTCTTAAAATGATTTGCTCAAATTATATAGTATATATAGAATAAAATTCTTTTACTATATAAATGGTCAAAAATTAAGTATGGATCTTTAAAATTTTCCCTCAATTATATGTATTTGTTAAAGATAATCTTTGAGGCTTTTTAAATTTTTTAGTGAACATGTTTTTATGCTTGTTAATTGCATCAATAGAAGCCATATGTATTTTATAATCTAATATAAGTGAGTTGTGTAATGCCTTTCATTAATAGTCATATGGTACTTGGGATTAGTTGACACAATATAATATTTTATTTTATTAAAAATATATACAGATCTCTCTTAACTCAAGATCCTTTAAGTATGAAGAGATTTGTATCTTAGTTTCTTTTTAATCACTTGATGCTTAATACATCTAAAGTTGAGATGAATATAAAATAGTTTTAACAGGTTATTTACATGGTATTTTTAGTGTATTTTTATATGGTGTATGCATTTATTTATTTATTTATGTATTTTTATTATAAACAAGAATATTGAAAATATGTTACAGATTTTCTTCATTAATTATAAATTATATATATATTTTTACTTTTGATAAACATGATGAAATTATTGATATTCAAAGGCCATGATTTATAATTTCTTTTTTCTTTTGATAAACATGATGAAATTTTTTATATTTAGCCACCATTTGATGCCCCTTATTGTCATGCATAGTTAATTTATTAGTTAATTTATTAGGATTTCTCTCATCATTTTAACAATTACACTAGAGGGTCCAATTGATGGGTTTTTGAATATGTTTATCCTACTTTTTATGAAATCAATTTAACATGGTATTGAGCCAAGAGGCTCCTCAACATGGGAGATATTTTCTACCACGTTGAATACATGGAGGGTAAAGAAGAGTTTGATGATGTTTTATATATACAAAGGTAACATGTGTGAAGCATTTATTGAGTTCTCTTGGTTGTAGAGGTGAAAAATCTATTTGAGTTGACACTGAAGGTATATTTTGATTCCTTTAAAATGATTGTGAAATGAATATAAAAAGATAATGTTTGTTTTTACAAATATTGTGATATGATGGTATTGATGAGAATTCGTACAAGAGGTTCTCTTCGTGGAATCTTCCCCAATACTTTTAAGGATCTTAGACTCTCAAATCAATGATGCCACTATAACAAATTTAGTGCAAAAGAATTGAAGAATAAATAAAACAAAGAAGCTCAAATGAACAAAATCTTACCACACACAAAATTGAATTGTTTATTACATTGATATTAAGTTGAATTTATACACAGAGATCTTGAAATAAAGATAAACACAATATCTGATCAACACTTGAAGACAATATCTAGGATAATTTTTTTTGGAGAGGATGTCTCATATTTAACTGAGATTCAACAAACTCCATAATATAATATGCATATCTACATAATAATTTGAAATAGTCATTTAACTCACCAATAACAAACCAATAAACAATAAACTCTCCAACTCTTGCTAGACTCACATTTTCTAATAGTCCCTCTAGGACAGTGCTAGGTACACATTAACCAAGTTCTGTCCCGCAATCTTAAAATTTTCTCTTAAGTAAGGCCTTTGTGAGTATATCGGCTACATTATCTTCCATAGAACAATAATCCATGTAAATCTCCTTCTTGTTGATCAACTCTCTAAGGAAATGGTACCTAGTCTCAATGTTCTTTGACTTGTCATTAAACATGTGATTTTTTTCTAACTTCATACATGAATGATTATCACAATAATAAGAGAAAGACTCTTCTCCATCACTCTAATCTCAAGAAAATTTTTTGTAATCCATATTTCTTCACATATATTGATAGCAACAACAATATACCCAACCTCTACAGATGAAAAAACAACACAAGCTTGCCACTTATTTCTCCCATAAACCATACAAAAACCTAATGAGAAATAGTAACCCACTATATAATTTCTAGAGTTCACATCACCTACCCAATCAACATTCAAATATCCATGAAAATAAATATCTTTTCATCTTTCATAAGAAAGACCATAGGAAACAATGCCACTAAAATAATGAAGATTTCTCTTACTATCCTTCCAATGAACCTCCTTTGGGTTTACCATAAAATGACTTAACACATTTACTACATAGGATAAGTTACGGTGAGTATTACATAAGTAAATAAAGCCACCAATCAATTGAAAATACAATGGAGTATCCACATCTTTACTTCGGTCATCAGCTCTCAACTTAACAAAAGGATCCATGGGTGTAGAAATAGGTTTGCAACATTCCATTCTAAACTTCTTCAAAATATTCCCAACATACTTGGGTTGAGTCTAAATGAGTTGATATTTATCTTGTCACCCCTCCAAACCAATACAATAGTGAATAGGGCCTAAATCCTTCATTTCAAATTACTAACATAATTCATTCTTCAACCAATGAATTAACTCATCATCATTTCCTATTATAATGAGATCATCTACATGAAAAATAACAATCACAATGTTATCACCATTACAAAGCTAATATACATTATCATTGTGAAGTGACTTATTTACACCTTTTCCATGGAACCACTCACAAATATGAATATTTCATGCATGAGGAGCCTACTTAAGACCATAAAGGGCCTCCTTCAACCTGCACACAAGATCCTCTTTATCAAGAACTTCAAACCCCTATGGTTTTCATATATATACTTTCTTCCTATTAAACATCATTATCAAGAACTTGAAACCCTTATGGTTTTCATATATATACTTTCTTCCTATAAAACATCATTAAGGAAGGCCATTTTCACATCCATTTAGTGAAGACTCCAATTATAATAAGTAACCAAGGAAAGTACACATATAATGAGAGTATACTGAGCAATAGGATAAAAGGTATTATCATAGTCAATTCTAAGACTTTGACTAAAACCTTTTGCAACAAAATTGGCCTTATGCTTCTTGAATGAACCATCAACATTATGATTTAGCTTGAATATATATCAATTGTCTATAAATTTGTTTCCTTTAGGAAGTCGAACTAAATCACACACATCATTTTCCATGATGATTTTGTATTCCTCCTACATGGCTTCAAACCACTATATAGAACCTGAAGCCTCATCAAATGTATCAAGTCTCATAATCAACTAGGCTATTTATCAAAGAAACAATATCAATATCATAAATTTTATTTGGGATTTTAGTTCATGTAGTTCTTCTCAGAGGAGTCAATTTTGGCTTGTCATCAAGTTTCAAACCTCAACTATCTACCAGTTTATTTATCCACATTGGTTTCTCCCTTGCTTATTCATGCTAATATTGGTCGTACCTTTCACTCACCCCATCCAATTCTTCCAATTTTATGTCACAAATCATGACATCACCATTATATTTGCATCCAACTCATCATCATATTCTATAATGCTCGATTTCACTTTCACACCAAGAGTGTTAGATGTCATTTTGAAACTTAATTAATAGAAAATAACATATTTGCATGTAATATAGTTTTTCTTTCACTTTGAACAAATATTCTATATGCTTTTGACTCATCACTATATCTAGCAAATGTGCCTCTCTTGTTAGTAGCTTCAAGATTTGTTCTCTTGTCAAAAGATATGTAAGAATATATTGGTGAACCAAAAAATCTTAAGTGATCAAAATAAGGTTCTACCGTAAGAAATTCCTCCTTAGGTGTAACATCCCTTAATGATTTATGATGACACACGTTCTATATTTACATGGTATAATTACACACTTCCCCCAAAGGAAATAAGTCATACTAAACTGCTCCAACATGCATTGTTTAGTTTCAAGAATGCTCCTATTTTTCCTTTTTGTGAACCTATTCTATTAAGGATTATAAGGGACACAATATTCCTTCTTGATCCCAAATCGCTTGTAGAAGGAAAAAAATTCATTATACTTTGACGCCTTGCCATTATCACTTCTCAATATTTAATTCTACACCTTGTTTACTTTTCTACAAAATATTTAAATTTGTAAAACCTATCCAATATATCGTTCTTGTGTTTCATGAAACATATCCAACATTTTCTAGTAGAATCATCTATGAAGTTAAGAAATTAAGAGAATCCAATGATAGAAAAAGTACTTATTGGTCGACACACATCAAAGTGAACAAGGTCAAGAACATTCTTATTAAACAAGTTTTTCATCATTTGAAAAGAAAGCATCCCTATGATGCCTTCCCATAGATCATTAATCACATACACCTCTTTTGCTCACATTAAACTATGTAATACTTATTACCATTTTTTGAAATTTATTTAAGTAATCGAATATTCTATGCCACTTGACTCCATAAGCATTCCATTGTCATGAAATAGTGCTCTATGATTACTGACACGTGAAATGAATTTATACAAGCCACCATCTCTGGCACCTTTACAAATCACCCTTATAAAGACCCTAGTATAGACAACAATAACTTTGACTTTAACAATATTGATATTATCTTGTCTCTTATATTACGAATTCTATTTTTATTTTTATTTTTATTTACTACTAATAATTTTTATCACTATTTTCTATCAATCAATTACAATTCAAGCAATTACAATTTTAACAATAAAGCATGGATTTAAGGATAGTTATTCATGATTCACCAATCATGTTGCAATTGATATTTAAACAAACAATCATATTTATAATGGAAAATATAAAATAGTTTTTTTAACAAATTATAAAAAATTGAATGGCATAGTGTTAGACTCAGATTTGTAGTTCAATTCCAAATACATTGCAAATTAAAGAAAACAAACAGGTTACAAATAACATAACTAGTAAGCATGCAATTGTTGTTTCCATAACTAATAAGCATGCAATTGTTGTTTCCATTCAATAGTTATAGAAAGTATCTATAATTCCCTTCAATTACAATTTTTATGATTATGTTTAATAGATAAACTCTATATCCATACATCCATTTATACAAATGATAATTGATAACATAAATCATTACCAAAATATCAACTTTAATTGTGAAATGAAACAATAAAATAATAATATATATCTTAATTTGACTTATTTGTAATAAAAAAAACTAGTTCAACTCTGCTACAATTAGTGATCTTCATGGTGTTTCTCCCCTCTTCCCCGTGTTTCTAGTAGGTAAATCTCCTTAAACACACACCTTATTTCAAAAAATGAACCAACATTTTTAACCTTAGCCTCCCTATAGTACAACCAATGTTTATTCAATATTAATCAATATTACATACAACCTATCCTATCATAATCACATTTTAAAATAACTAACCTAAGAATAAGAATACCTCCTTGGAGTAATTTATCCTCATGTTTAAAACACTTTTTATATAATCTATTTAATTATTAAAATCCCATCCTTGGGACATATGAATTAAATGCATTTAACCCATGCATATTCATTAATCAATCTCTCTCTCTCTCTCTCTCTCTCTCTCTCTCTCTCTCTCTCTCTATATATATATATATATAATTTTTTTTCCTTTAAAAAACACATAGTTGAACTATTTCATAAAGAAAGAAGATACAATCTATAAGCATTGTGGTGTTATTCAAAATTGAAACTGTGGGGAATGTACAAAATTACCTCGGTGATTGTCATATAGGCCAACAAAACCTTTTGTCTAAAAAGGAACATAGAACTAGACTTTCATCATCCTACAATAGACTTGAGCTTTAGGTAAAAAATTGTATAGAGAAACAAGTCACACCAACCAAAACTCCCTTTCAAATCATGGAAAACACGATCACTTTTGGAGATTACCTCTCCTCCAAGGATTTCCTCGATTATTAATCGATTTTCATTCAATAATAAAGCATCTTTAGACAAAAAGTATGGAAGAGAATTAAGTTCTATGTGGATATGCTTGTAATTTATCTGTTGAAATATAACTGAGGTTGATTTCAATCATTTTCCAAGTTTAATAAGAGCCATATTTTTAACAATATTTCAAAGCCTCTTTATCCCATAAAGGGGGCATTCCCAATTGATTCCCAATTTCCTACCATACTTGGCAAGAATATGAAAATTCCAAGAAATGATGTGTATTTTTTTAATAGAGCATTTGTATAGGTAGCAAAAAACTATCCCTTTATTGCCTCTAGTTTACATTATGCTCCAAGTTAGAACCCATTCTTTGAGGAAAAGAAAGAAAATATAATACTTTTCGGAAGTCCCTTGAGCTTCCACAATTTTCGATACCACTAGAGTGGGCCATTTTCATCCTTATTCATCATAGCGGGATACCCAAGTTTCGTCGAATACAAACCTCCTCACTTGTTAAAAATCCAGTACAACATCCTTGGCATCTATGAAGTGAATATGTGCCTTTCTCGGTTTGGAAGTGAATAAGTACCAAAAATGGATTCATTGTGCATTCAATGCCAATACCTCTATTGAATACCAACCTTGATTTTATATGGTCGAGCTAGTTGGGTCACTCACTTGGTTGAGCCCACAATGCCTAGTCTCCCTTATATGGGATACATGATCCTCTAGTTACAAAAAAATTTCTCCATGGCCCATGATAACATCCATCCGAACTCACACCTAAGAGCCTGATCCAACCTTCCAAGCCAAGAATTGGCCTACAATAGGGAATGCTCATGTGATGGATTTCCAGTGATTAGAAGCATTAGTAAAAGACTCGTGTTTCTTGTGAATCCAGACTAATATAGAATTAGGTGTTGTATATTTATCAATAAAAATTTACCTTCAAAGACTATCTCAAGTTAGGAAGATCCATAAAGATTTTGTTGTTAAATCTCAACCAAAAGAAAGAATATCCTTTAATCCCCAACCTCTAATATTCTTAGGCTTAGACAAAATTTTCCAACTTACCAAATGTGAGCCTGGGTATTCAATGATACCCTTCCATAAGTAATTCAAACAAATCTTTTGAATCCGATTGAGAATACCTTTTGTGATTTTTGACAAAATATGTCAATACAAAGGAATATCTTATATTATAGACTTGATAAATACCAAAATACCCCTTAGGAGATCCACATGTTACACCATAAATTGGCGCGCCTCTCAATCTTGGTCAACAACCATTTTCAATGAGTGACACCATAGTTACCAGGCCTTAAAACATATATGAGGTACTTAATACCATCCTCCAAATCATGTCAAGGGAAGTTGAATAAGTTGGCAATCAAGTGGCTATTATCTTCCTCTACACCTGAAAAAAATATAGTTGAATTTGTTCCATTTATGACCATACATTTAGCATTGTAGAACAACTCCAATATATCCTTATAAATATACCATAAGATTCCACACAAAGGAAAAAAATAAGGACATCATCCATAAATAGTAAGTGGTAGAGGCGTTCATGTCGCCCCACTTTTAGTCTCTAGAAATTATGTACTTGTTTAGACTCCTCTATTGAGTGACTAAGATTGTCTACAACTAGGAGAACGAGGCGTGGTGATAAAGGATGACCCTTTTGTGGCCCTTGAATTGGTTTGAAGAAAGGCGAACCTACTCCATTTATAAGAACAACATAAGAAACTGATGTCACATAGGACATAATCCACTTGACAAGAAAAATATTAAATTCAATATGTAGGATAAGAATCCCCAGATAGAGTCAAGAAATTGACAACAGAAACCAAATAATCTTTTGATAGGTACATTTTAATAATCGAAATTAGACACTTTTGATTTTTTTTATGTGTAGGCCTTCTTGTGTCGAACCAATGGATTTGTGAATAAGTTGGCCTTGAAGAAACCAAAAATGTTCTCGTGATATGATATTGGAGAGAATAGGTTTGAGATGAAAAACAATAATCTTTACCATAATTTTATACAGACAATTGAAAAGAGAAATAGGTCTAAAATAGTCAAAGGTTGTTGGGCATTCCACCTTCAGAATAAGAATAATAAAGGTTGAGTTTATGCTATTCAATCATTTACCATAAATGTGAATCTCTTCCATTACTCGAAGTAGATAATCCCCAATGATGTCAAAAAAATATGTTTTCCATCCATCCAACCCCAGGCTTTTGTCTTTTTTAAAGTCATAGATTACTGCTTGAAGATCCTTTATAGTAATCTCATGGTACAGATCTTAATTTTCCTCATACTCAATGAGATGTGGAAAAAAACAAATGAGCTTTAAAATTTCTGCCATATTAACCCGGGTTGGTTCCTTAAACAAATTATTAAAATGTTCCACACCAAGAGAAGATAGATCCAAAAAACCATGATCCTTATTACCATCTAAATCTTACAACTCCTAGATGGTATTGTAGCTCCTCCTATAATTCAATTTTTTTTTTTTCAATCCCTCACAAAAATCCATAAGGCTTGACTCTTTAACCTCCAACACTTTTATTGTTCTAGTAAAATATTATACCTACTAACTTCCAAATACTAGCAATCATCCATTACTTCTTGAGTCCCTTTCCCACCCAATCAATCCATAAGAATTTTCAAAATTGGACTCAATGGATCGGAGCCCACGGTCAACAACATTGCTCCATTCTCAAACCTAAGAGGAAACCTTTTATTTCAGCATATGAAGAGTGGAGACAAATTGGAAACTAGATGGTGCATTTATATTTACTTGAAAGGGAGACCATTTATCATGAACAATATTCCTAAAATCCTCTACTTCATCCTAAGAAGGAATATATTTGAAAGGAGCTCCTAGTTTCCCAATAGGATGATCCAATTCTAAAATAATTGGAAAATGGTCTGAACATCTCACTTTACCAACCCATGATCAAAATATACCAATATCCCGGAGGAGGTTATGATGTACTAGAAATCGGTCTAGTCTCTTCACAACCCCTTCTTCTCCACTGCGGTTATTATTCTAGGTCGGGATCAATGTGATTAGTTCAACATCAACTAACCCTACCAATTCAAGTTTTTTTATCAATAAATTTGATAAATTGTCTTCATGGGAGGTAGTCCCCAAAATCTCCTCATTGATGGTAAGATTTAGATCCCCATTGATGACAAGTTTATCAAAGCGAAGATAAGTTACACCAAAATTCTGGTTCTAAAAATCTTCCTTACCCTAGTAAATTCCACAGAGCTTTATTAAGGACACGGGGTCTTCACTTTGTGAACCTATGACATAGCACCTGCATTTGTGGGATATTAAAGAATACCACTAATTTCACTAGATATTGATATATAACTCCAAAAATCCTTTTATTGAGCCCCCTTCCCAATACATATTTAAAATAAAAGAAACCCCTATTTTTACTAGATACCCCTTTTTATACCCCCCAATACCTATAAACCCATTGATACCCACATCCCCCTCGTTGACAGGATAATTCCCCCATGACTTTGGGTCAAGTCACGAAAGAGCAAGATTGTATTGAGAAGATTGAAATATTCCCTGACAAACAACTATACAAAACTTGAAAGAATAACTACTTTTTCTAGGAGAAAGTAGGGAAAGAAATAAAGGAGAAAGAGTGCACCTTAAGTTTCCCTCTTGGTGTCGATCCCCACTCCTGCTACTTGAAGAGCTCTCGATCCCTTGCTAGAACTAACCTGCAAAATGGAACAAAGACAAGCGTTTCTACAAGGTAGTTATATGATCAAATAATATACATGTCATGCACTATATTCAAAGAAAATATACACAATGTTGTATTGAATACACAATTTGGAGGGAAAACAATCTCTTCTATTAGCACCAAATAAAGAGGCTGATTACAACCTAGCTTGCTTTTGGCACTGATTCAGAGCCAACTGCCCATGTTCTTCCATGAACCCTTCAAGCATCAACTCAGCCACAATACTCTTCCTTGGATAGACCAAATAGGGATAAGGAGACACCTGATGGCTATATAGATAGGAAAGAGGCACTGGAAAAGGAGTTTCCATATTGGGGAATGTTACTCAGAGGAAAATAAGGAAAGGGAAGTATGTTAGATCTCAACAACATAACCCTGAACCAAAAGACTTGTACATGTCTTAGCCCTCAATGGTGATTTTATATCTTCCCCAAGAGGTTGGGGGAGTTGGAATATGTTTTGTACAGGCATGGGGACGTTGGGAAATGAGCCCAACCAAAAAACCTACTCGAAAACTTGGAACTATTTTAATTTTTCCATTTTTTGTCGGCATCTATGGGTTGCAAACTAGGAAGTCGCAGATATCCGTGCTTTGCAACAAAGGATCCTGCGGATATGTGCAAAATCATTTTTTTTAGATAATTTGCATGAAGCAAGTTTGGGAAAATGTCTAGCAAGCCAAGGGAAAAGGGTTAGGCCATGGTACAAATGCATAGATGTGGAATTTTGTGCTATAAAATATGCACCCTAATGTGTGAGGTCGGAAAGGAAAAAATGATGGCCAAAATACATTATAAACTCTGAGAAGCGAGGATGCATTGAAGTAACCCGTGAAGGTCTCTGAACAACTGATTCAAGAACAACAACCATCAACATACATCAATGAATAGTATTCCCTTCCCAAGTTGGGCATACCCATGCTCAGGAGTGATGTAAGCATGGCCGCCAAAGCAAGTACACTGCATATCCATGGCATATATGAAGTATAGCTAAAGTTGATGGATACGAACAATACACAATGGATCCATGTGATATAAATAAAGTAGCAATCATGGCCACGAAAAATACATAGTGGATCCATGTCAAAGTAGATCATAGCCACAAACATATACAAAATGGATCTATGTCTCAAGATCAAGTACATAGGATATCAGGGATCAATGGAATGAACAAGTTGATCCTCTACAAGTACCAATGTATGTGAGGTTGCACCATATGGGTCGAGAAGGAGCACAAAATAGGTGGTGCTCATACTTCACCCAAAGTATTCACTGTGATCTGTCATGGTACAAGAATACACTATGTGAATAAATAAGTCGAGGCCGAACACAATAACACATCGTTTTATTACTGGTCATTGATGTATTCCATTAAAAAATGTGAGACAACTCATCAATGATGATAATGGGTGTCAAGGTACCATGGTACAATCTAAAAAGTGTGAATTAATGAGTTGGATTCAAACACCTGATAGAATCTATTGAGCAGAGGACCTTGATGTATTCGCACTGTCAATAGCGATGGAAGCTGCGACTAATGAATACAAGCCCCAAGGTACCAAACATAACTCTAGATCTCTATCCCAGATCAAGATGTGTTGAAGTCAATGGGAAGAGTTCTGCTGGAAGGAAGGAATTAAGGCATCCTCCATCATACAACACGAGGGGTGGAAAAGGCCAAATATTTGGAAGAGATCAGACGAAGAGACATATACTTGTGACGATGAGATTGAATTGAATGACTTGGGAAGGATGACTTACAAGGTCATGAACTATTTGTAGAAGGGCCTACTCAGGTTGAGACTTTCCCTTGAACAGAAGCACGACACATTATGTGACTTAGGAAGCATGGACAATAAATTGGGATACATTTGTGATACAAGAGGCATCAAAAAATGATTCATATAGTTGGACGAATAACCAACCAGAGGAGATAAAAATCAAAACAAAAAAAAGTATCTTAAAGCCATACTAGACCTAAAATGATGAGATGTCGATTCGAGATTTTTCTTTGTTTGAGGGAGACAATTTCTTCCAACACAAGAGATAGATGCTTCCCCCCCTTATCTTTTTTTAGTCTTTTTCATATTATTAAATCCTGAAAAAGAATAAAAGAATGCTATAGTATAGTGGAAGAAATGAGTGGCGTGGGAAAGCAAACTAGTTCCAAAGTGCAAGGAACATACCTATGTTCAATGCAAGGAAAACATGTGCAGGATAAGGACACTTAGGGAATGTTTCCTCCAGGGATGGGGTGTCAAGTCGCAAAGGCATAAATTGCAGGGCTGGGAACTGGTAGGAATGCATAAGCAATGGGTTCAACAACAACCTACCGAAGCCAACATTAGGCCTAAAAGTGCTAGAAATCCATATGTAATGCAGATAAAACTCAACGTTAGGAATTAAACCTCCCATGGTGTTATTTTTCGTAAGTTTAGTCTTGAGGGCCTGAAAAAGAATAAAATAATACCAAGGAGAAATATTCTAGCCAATACTGGACCAGAGTATTCCTTTTTCATACATAGTCAGTTCGGTTCAGAAAAGGGTTAAACTTATACCAAAAATACATCTCTTCAAATCCATTTTACAAGTTCCACAAAGACAAGATCACTCAATCATATTTTCATATTTAAGGAGTCTGAAAAGAGATTAACTATGGACTCCCTCGTCCTTTTTGTAAATTTAGTCTCCTGAGCTTGAAAAAGTATAAAACACAATTGAGGAGAACTCTTCTCGTACGTATACTAGAGTATACATATTTCGTAATTAGTCCATTCGGTCTGAAAAAAGGGTAAACTTGTGTTGAGTAGATGTTTCTTTAGGTCCATTTAACGAGTGTAAAAGGAATAAGGTCACTCAACAATCTTTTCAATTTTAAGGAGTCTGAAAAGATCTTAACTATGGACTCTGTGATGCCATTGTGAGCAACACATAAGGGAGGGAGTCCCATGGGTAATAGCCAGAATAAGAGTGAGTAGGAAGCATGAAGTTCGAACACAAACTCATGGTGGGACTAACTAGGACTCCCAAGCCTAAGGAACAATCTTGCAGCATGAGCGCTAGAATACAAGGGGATTCTAAACTAAATCACCCATGGAAGGTAGGCTCTACCATCAACAAAATGATTTTTTTGAGCAAAAGATAAGGTTGCATTTCTTTTTAATGGGGTCGACCCTAGGTTTAAGCGTCAATGGAAACTGCTATTGCAAAAGTTTAGGTGAATGCACCCTGACCTAAATGTTAGTTATGAGAACATTACATGCCCAAAGCCTTGTAAAAGACTTGGCCAATTGAGAGGAAGAAATAAAAAATGTCCAAAGTGTAGCCTAAGACCAGGAATGATTTTAAGGATGGAAATTTATTTTAAAATGTATAAACCTTGGAGAATCCTACTAATCCTTCATATGCCAACTATAAATGATTGGCGATATTTTTGTAAAAATATTCAAATTTCTAAGGATTTTATATAGTTTTTATAAAAGTTTGGCGATTTTTTAGGTAAAATAATTTTATCCTATAGAATTTGGGCGAATCATTTTTAAAATAGCGAATCTCGTTTTTGGAAAAACCATGAAAAATTAGCCCATGAGCGAAATTTAGCCCCTAAAATCATCCATGCCTAAGGCCTACAAATAAAACTACAAGATACTGACCATTAGTTGAAAATTTGGAAAAAATATCAAACTATAGGAAGTGGGTTTTTACAATTTTAACAAATTTTGGTTTATTTACCCATTTACCAAGCCATTTTTACCATTTTACCCAAAAAACAACCAAAGTGACCAAAACCCTTGTAATTACAAATGAAGAATCATGGAGATTGGAACAATGAAACCTCTTTCCACTCAAACCAAGTAAGTATCTTCACCCTACCTTGAATTTCCTTTCATTATTTACTCATTTTCATGAAAATTTGGGGCTTAAGCCTCTCTGTTTCAACTTGTCCCTACTTATCTGTGGGATTCCTTAAGGAAACTTGTGGATATTCACAGCTGGTGGAAACACCAGTCATGGATATTCTCACTTGTTCTAACTGGAGGCCGTAGATGCGTAGGGAAGTTTTTGAAAAAGAAAAACTAACTCAAAAATTTCTTGGAAATTGGGCAGGATGTCTATTCATTGGAGAGAACGTGAACACAAAGAGATGGATTGGGCAGTATTCGATGATGACAATTCCAAACAATCCCTTCATGCATGTGGCATGTACAATTTTTTTCAAATTGGTGGCATGAGGGCCCAAAGGAGATTGTTAAATCTCTTGTTTGACAATTGGCACCCTGATGCTGGGGAATTTATGCTCGCTGTGAAATCAATGACTTTCACTATGGAATACACTTACTTGATTACAAGTTTGTCTAGGAGAGGAGAAGTGTCAAACTTCCAAACTTGTGGAGGAGGTGGGCGGAGTGTCAATGACTACATAAATGAGTATTGCGATGTCGACACTCATTAAAGTGGATCTCAAGTTCCTATTAAACATATTACCAACTTGAGTCTCTGAGTCATCCTCTACACTATGGTTCAGATAGTGGGATCCAAATCTTTTCACTCGGCATCGTGGGCACAAATGCAATATGGGGTTGAATGCTTAATACCTACGATGTATGAATGGAGTATGACAATGCTCAACTACATGAAATCACAACTCATTGATTTCAAGCTTAGGAAGACCAAGAACTTTGGATTTGACAACATCCTATGCACTTTCTTCTTTGAGTGGGTTCCTCTAATGAACCTAAGGACATACATACGAGGAAAATTGCAACCATGGCCAACCATGGTTTGATGGACCGAGATGATATATCGACTAGGAGGTGGACAAATGTCCAATCCATATGACGATGACTTCTTTAGTTGGTGGGAACGACAAAATCCCTTTATCGAGGACAACCCCTATGCTGGAATTAACTTCACATACGATATGGATGTCATCATCCCTCCTAAGGTTGAGCCACGAGACATAGGTTTTTTTTTTTTTTTTTTTTT
>ML786816.1:251869-285359 GCA_009831015.1 Picea engelmannii | reverse complement strand
GACAGGGAGTTGGAAATGGTCTAGAAAAACCATGGCTAAATAACCAAAAATTGAGTACTCCCCCCTCTCAAGTTCAATATACCACTTGGAAGTTCCTCTGGTAAGAGTACGCTGGAACAAACAAAATAGAATCAAATTGTCATTAAGCGATTTGGGAGAACACCACAAGTGGAACGTCGTCACGTGGTCTTGTGGATCCTCACCAATTTTCCCTTCAAACTTGGGTATGTTGGAAGGTAGTTTGGTTTGGACGGAAGGCTAGCTAGTATCATGAAGAAGGGGATCATTCATCAGCTTGTATAATTTTGTAAAATGTAGTGTTTCGAGAAATGGTAGCTAAGGCTGTGTCATCGACTGATTGGTAGCCTGAAAAGAAGGTCCTAGGTTGAAACTAGCACCATTTTTTTAGAAAGAGTTTGCAATTGAACCATATTTTTGGATAAAACCATGTGGCCCTTGGTTGAATGAAGGAAATCCTCCACCCATCTGGTTCCTAAGAGGAAAACCAGGGTTGCACCTAGTGAACCCCCCATGGAAAGGAAAAAATCATGGCATGGGGGTAGACTGACCGGGAAAGGGGTTTCCCCCTTGCGACATCCCTTGGGAGGGATTCCATTTTCCTTGGAGATGGTTTCTCCCCAATGACACCCCTAGCAAAGATACATATCCTTTCCAGGGAATGTATTTACCTAGGAAGGGGTTTCCCCTTGTCGACATTGCGGATGCGATGAAAGGGTTACTCCCAAACCCACCATAAAGTGTGAATGGGGTCGATGTAGATGACATAATAGAGAATTGAGATCTTCTACCCATAGAGGAACCTCAGCCCCATGCAAGGTTAGGTTTGTAATATTAGAAAGGTCCCCTTCTGACGAATGGGGCTAATGGAGGAATGTGTCCTCCGCCCCAAGACACGACTTGGTAAGGAGTTGGAGTTCTCCTTGCACTAGCATTAACAGACTAGGAAACTGGTTGAGAAATAACCAACACATTAAGAATGTCCATCAATGACATTCCATATGAAAAAGCGTTCATTTTTTATTAAAACGATGTAGTTTCACTCAAAATTCGAGTGGGATTGACGACCAATGATGCAATGCTACTGGTCGATGCAGAAATAGTGGATTGAATCATGCCTGTCATTTGGTGTGACATACCAGGAGGAAAGATCCCCCTTGAGACTATCACCGAGGTGGGAGTTGCATGGGATCCCAACCCTGACACCAGTGGATTTTCTTCCATAGTGACCCAGTAGGGAGGGATACTATGAGTGAGGTATGATCTAGGAGGTGGGACTTGTACGATTGGAAATGGAAAATTCCTAGGTAATGGAGGATTAAGGTGTGAAGCGAACTCTCCAACTCGAAGTTCCCCAATGACTACCTCCTATGGTTATGAAGTGTTAAATTCTAAAGGGTTACTATCTATGAAATCGTTCTAACCGACTGGTAGAAAAGTGTCAAATAGATCAAGCTGACACCTTTGTGGAGGTGGGGGAGAATTATTTCTAATCTCTTCCTCGAGTGGAATTCCTTGAATTATCCTTGATATTCGAGGCAGTTGATGAGCCACTTTGAGTGATCATATCTTGGTGACAATCAACTTGCCTCCCTATAGTTGAACTACATTCACCAATCACACCATTATAAATCCCTAAAGATAAGATAAACAAAAACAACCTTGTCAATATTTCGACTCAAGTGGATTAGGTCTTGGGACCAGAATAACAACAAAGTGGGCTTGGGCCCTTCCAGATGAAGGCACAGGTTTATTAAGTCTCGTGGGATAGTGCACGAAGGTATGAGAGGCATTTATCCTAACCTCCACAGATCAACCTTATCCAAACCAAGTGTTCTCACTTCGTGAGGCACCCTCCAACAGTATTGAAATGTGTGATGCAAAATATTTCCCAGGTATTATACAAAGCCCCCACAGTCACCTTTGAGATCCCTAGGAAAATCCACTAAGGCCACCAACTCACAGTCAACGTTCAGGGGGTACAGTCGATAGTCAAAATTGAACGTATGGTTAAGGTAACTAAACCTGAAGCTCTTCCAAAGGATTGTTTATAAAAGGGTCAGTGTCACTTCAAAAAATATCAAGCTAGGTTCGAAGCTCCAGAGGACTGACACCAAGAGGGGTAGTAGTATCACTTTAGGAAAACTTCAACCAGGTTCAAAATTTCCATAGGACTGAAGCCAAATGAGTCCGTGTCACTTTAGAAAAAACCCCAATATACGATCTATCCACTACGCTTACTCAAGCTTCGTAGGGGAAATATTCTCATCTCTCCTTCATGTGACCTTGTGTTTATCTCCTTTGTTAGAGGAGGACCCTAGCTACACCTATATGACAGTTGGATTTGAGATTCTCCCTCGCTAAAACACCTATGTTAGTTTAGTGGCCTTGGAGAAATTTACTCTCCAACCTACACCAAGGCCCTAGCCTAGACTTATTCGTTCACCCTAGAAAAATGAAAGTTTCAAATGGATTTTATTTAAGAGTTCATTTTAATGGGTTGTTCTTTACTCATAAAGGGTGTGGATGCAACTTTGGTGATGTTTTGACTGACTGCAAAAGTAATGAAAAATAAGAACACAATGTGGTTTCTTCAAATGAAAAATGGATGCAACTACGCTTACAAAGAAAACTCTTTTTCTTTTCAATGAAAGAAAAACATTTTTAATGAAATATTTAAGACACCTTAAGATGCATACTACAACATTATTTTCAGAAAACTAAATGCAAAACTTTCACTACAGGATTATTTTATTTTTCCAATGCAAGGTAACCACTACCAAAGTGCTATGGAAATGAAAGTACCTAACTGTCTTCTTGTAATGATGAGAGGAAAGGGTTCAAGAAAGGATATGTAAGAAAAAAGACATATTTTTGTTCTTTTTCTTTTACAAAAGAAATAAAAACAAAGAAATGCATTTTTTCTTTTTGAAACAAGGAAAAGTAGGTACATAGATAGAAAGTGCTCAGCCAAGAAACCATTGAATACTCAGTGGGTCTGGACATTCAGAAAAACAAGGCTAATCTTCCAATCAACCAGATAAACCTTATACAAAATAACTAAATAAAAATATTTTCTTTTTTGTATAATACACCTTTTCAGAACAGTGCAGAGCCAAAAAGAGACTCATGACACTCAGGGAAACTGACCAAACCAAAGATCAAACCCATAAACAAAAAAGAGCATTTTCAAAAACTCAACCTTAACACAGGTTCACAACTGTGTGCAGTGCAACTTGCGAATATATATGGGTTGTAGAAGAGAAAAACACGGGTGTTCACGAGCTTTAGAGATGCAACACACAAATGGCTTGGAAAATTTTAAAAATTAAAAAGCCACTCCAGAGAAGAGATCTTCCATAACTTGAAAAGAACTCTTAAGAAGCTAAAGCTCTATGAAAACCCCATAAAACACAAAAAGGAAAAAAAAAGGGACCCTAAACAAATTGACCCAAACTACGAGATCTCCCGAGTATGGTCACCAATTCTCTTGACAGGATATTCCCCCGTGACTTTGGGTCAAATAACGACAAGGAAATACTGTACTGAGAAAAGTAAAATCTTCCTTAACATAAAAGTATACAAAACTTTAAAGAATAACTAATTTTTCTAGGAGAATGTAGGGAAAGAAAGAAAGGAGAAAGAGTGCACCTTAAGTCTCATGCTTGGTGTCGATCCCCACTCCTGCTACTCAAAGAACTCTCGATCCTTTTCCGGAATCAACTTGAAAAATGCAACAAAGACAAATGCTTCTACGAGGTAGTTCTATGATCGAACAGTATACATGTCATGTACTATATTCAATTAGAGAGGGAACAATTTGATGGGAAACCTATGATTATCCCCCCAAATAAACCATCAGAGTCCACTCCATAGAACTTCTAGAATGGGAATGTTTTTACCAATTCATATATTGTGGGTTCACATCATCCAATAGTTTCTTGAATAAACACGTTTCTAGTCGATCCAAGTCTAATAGGTGCTTCAAAGAAAGTTTTTTTCCTTCCTTCCTATGCCTCTCATATTTGTTGACAAGATTCTCATGGAGAGTTCACAATCGAGGCTCGTCCTTCTCTAAGGACCATTGAGATAAGACTTTGTCTTCCCTGCAAGGCCTCCCAAGAATATTTCTCCCGAGCATGCTTTAAATCATATTTACAACCAACCTTGCATTGATTGGGCTCCTTTCAAACATAAAAACACAACCCCCTTGAGGGATGTGATCCTTTTGCAGAGATCTGTGGGTGTAAAAAATAAGGATCTCGGTTAGAGGATGCATATAGGGAACCATACAACAGGGTTTTGGGGCTTCCTAGGTTGTGAAGAGGAATATAATTAGTATCCTTTCATAATTCAATAGCTAGAGAAAAATCTTCTTAGTGCCTAGGTAAAATAGTAGTCAAAACCCTCCCCAAAGAATGACCAAGGCTAGACCCTTCACCCTAGTAATGAAAACCAGATGTTGATAAATCAAACATATTTGTAGTATTGGACATTTGTATGGAAGAAACATTACCCATATTATTCTTTGTTGGAACACACTCTCAAACCAAAGGGCTCCGAGCTTACTCCATTAGGAGGGTGAGAAATCTAGGAGGTAATTTCAAACTTACCTAATTCCTCTGCCTCTAACTCCAATTGAACTGCAATGTCCCCCACCATAAACCTTTTCTAGTAATCCTCCTTATCTAACACCAAAGCCTTCCTTTTGAGACCCTCCTCCCATTTTTTCGATGATAATGGAGATGGTGAAAGACCCTTTTCCTCATATGGGGGCCTAGGGTTTAATGATGGTGTTGCTTCTTTCATCTATCCATCCCCTTGATTTTTTGAGTGGAACTTCAACTCACAGTCCTTCAAAACATGGTTGACCCTGTGACAATGAGAACAACAAAAAGGAATGTTGATGTAGTCTAGTAGCCAAGTATAAGAATGGTCCCCAACTACAAGTTCCATTTATTTATATAACCCTTGTCGTGGATCTAGGGATACAATAATTTGGGCCATGAACGAACACTACTAGATTTATATCGATCATTAGATGAGATATAAGTTCCTATAACCTCTCCAATAGCCCTTAAAACAAGATTCAACTAGAACTTGATTGGCAATTTGGGGAGTTTGATCTAGGTAGGAAAATTGGATACTACTTCCTCTTGGGCATCAAAGAGAGGGTTCCATGGCTTCAAACATAATAGATGTTGATCCAAGTACCAACAACCGATTCTTTTTTTTTATGCATCCTCATTTGTGTGAAATATGAACCCTATCCAACCATGAGATAATAAATGAAATATTTGGGGATAACCCAAGACTGGAACCTAGGTTCCCTCTAGCCATGAATTTAGAGAGGATACAAAACTCTTGTGGCCATACAAATTCCCTACAATATCAATCCCCTGCGATTCCACGATTTGGATAACCTTTAAGTCTTTTCCTACGACCAACGATACCCCTCCTCTGTGAGACTTTACCACTTTTCACCACTTTCGACTAGAATTCCCTTGTGTTGGGATTGTTCCTCCTACATAGAATTTTTCCTCATCAATTTTACTTCCCACAAAACCTAAGGAAGTGACCCCATCGTGACTCTTCTTTGTAATAGGAACCACTAGAGAAGAATATTACCAGAAAAAGACAATGAGGAAACTGATGGTAAAAAACCAAATGCTCCCAAAACACCTATTGAGATCAACCCTCGAAAATATCAAAGTCTCGTCAAACATCCTAACAAGGATCACATGGGGTATCATCTCGTTTTCCAGAAAATCATAGAATCAAATAATTCATAGGTAGAAACCCTGTTGGACTCCCTTCCCTAGCACATGAGCTATCCACTTCAAGAGATTACACGAGGGAATGATTAATAGTTGGATTAGAAAAGATATGATCCTATAACAGACAATCGTCAGAGTAATTAACCAGAGTAAAATAGTCATCCATTATCCCTAGCCTGCACCACACTAGCATCACTTATCACCCTAGTCCTACCATTCCTATAGAAACCCTAACTCCTTCCACCTCCTCCATATATATATATATATATATATATATATATATATATATATAATCCCATATTGTATATAATTTGTTAATATGATTTTTACTTAAGAAACTATTTTCTTAATAATCACACAATTATCCCAATCCACATCAAAAATTTTACCACACAATAAAAAAATAGTACTTACAAAAATATTATGTATAGTTTTTTTTTGTTATCTAAATATCCCTGACTTGTGGGATTGACCTGTGGTTGAGATGCCATGACCCAGGGGAATCTAAGCCGTCAAAATCACCAGGGGATCGCACCCAGCCTGGACTGCTTTAGCCCTTAACATGGTTGGATTTGAGGTGTCCCTAGAGGTTTCGAACCGGTGACTTCACTTATGGAGTTCCTTAATAGCGAGCTCCCTCACCAAATTCTCTACACAATAGGGACACTATTATTTATAGTTACATAACCAAACAAAATAGAAAATAAATAATAAAATATCATCTTCCCCAATCTCTAGAAAAATTGACATACATATGCTTTAGTTTACGGAAAATAGTTGGTGCTACAACCCTTAATATTCCATCTTTCCATCTAGGATTATACAAATTTCTTTAATGAACTTGACCTTCATCTTTTTATGAAAAAAGACAGTTAGTGAAAACAAATTCTTTATTAGGCCAAAAACATAAAAAACATTTTTTTATCAATGGTATACCTATATTTTGCATTTGAATGGAAATAGTTCCTACTCCTTTCAACTCATGACATTGGTCATCACCCAAAAAAAAAACTTTAATATCTAGATCTACTCTTCTTAAGCTCTATAAATATATTTTTATGAGAAGACATATGCTTTCTTGAAAAAGAATATATATACCAAATATCTTTGCAAGAAGCATTAATATATAGAGAACATAATAAGGAGGAATTTTTTTATTTGATTAGACAATTCATCAGCTCCATCAATGATGTTACCTTAGTGGAATCAATCCTTATCACACTATTGAACATACCCCTTTCCCCATGTGATTTGTTCTTTGGGAAATATTTTGAAATATGACTTCTCTCGTTATAGTTGAATTTCACTTTGGATTTAAAACTTCCTTTAGATGAAGAAGCTTCACGACCATTAAATGTATGACATGAGTGTTTTCCAAATTTCTTGTTCCTCCTTCTCTGGATTTATTAGTCTTTGACCATAATGCAACACTATCTAACTCCATATGATTCTTATTCTTCTTCTACATATCTTTAAATTGGAATATCTCATACAAATTATCAAATTAAGTTACAGGTTTTCCACTGACAACGCTACTAACAAACATATCATAATTACACGGAATTTATTTAGGGTTATGGGAACCATCTCATCATTTGATATTGTATCTTCTACATCATTCAACTAGGATCTAAATATTTGAATCTATTAATGTGTGAAGCGATAATATCTCCCTCTAATATCTTCCATGCATTCCACTAGCTTTTAAGAAACATGCTCAAAGATTCATACAATGAATTTAACTTTTCCCACAAATATTTATTTTTCTTGCAACTCCTTCCATGCACAACCAAATAAAATTTGAGATTGTATGAGATGATCATATGATCCTTGGTATATTTTTTATTCCACTTGGCCTCTTTAGCAGAATCTTTTAGTTCTGGCTCCAATCCATCAACTAGACAATAAACTTCTTAATAATTTAGGATGAGTTCCATAAAGTATTTCCATGAAGGATAATTGAAGTTACTTTCAATATCTTTAAATTACTAACCTTAAAACTCTCCATGTTAAATATTGGAAGAAAACAATTTAAACTATCATGGAGAACACCTGTAATTCAATGACACATTCATCTTCTTCACACATGAAAATAAACTAGTGTGAAGCATTCCCACACACCTTTTCCTTTTCATAGAAAAATAAGTATATATGCAAATTGCTAATTCAATGCATGATGACAAAACCATCTTAATTTTCATTTTCATTGTGCACATCCATAAAACATGATATAAGCAATGTGTATTTCCCAACCTCAATTGGCCTCCCATCTAAACACATGAAGGAATTTTTTGAATGGACAACAACCATCAAATTCTCCAAAAATAATATAGCCACTCTTTCTCCAGAAATTTGAGTTCTAATGATGAATAAGGTTATTCTAAGAAGAAGCTACAAACACCAGCAATTATTTCTTCTACTTCCTTTTCATTGAATGGAGCAATTTCATGTTTCTTCCATACACAACAATATAATGGAAAGAAAAAGAAAAGACTTATTTTGTTCTTTGTCGATGGATTAAAAACACTCTACAACTATCCTATTATACCCTACGACACATGAAGTAATCGAGACATACATAGAACTAGAGGAGTAACACAACTCCACAACTAGCATGATATACCCTCTAACATATCTAGTGATTCCCCCCCATAATTATTGTTTTCCCTCAAAGGATTATATCTTATACCATGATGAGAAATCATTACAAACACAAATTTTGTATTCACTATCTCTTCCCCAATCCTTTTAAGTACCTTTGATTCTCAAACCAACTACGTTGCTAAAACAAATTTACTGCAAAACAATATAAGAAGAAACACACCAAACAATATCACATCAACACAATCATACCACACACAAAATTGAATTGTTTATTCCATTGAACTCAATATAAATTTATACATAGAGGTACTTGACTAAATATAGACACATTGTCCCATTGAGACTTCAAGCCAACAATAACTCAACTCCACATTCTAATTTAGGAGAAAATATTGTTGGAGATAATCTCTCATATCCAACTAATTTTCATTAAACTAATAAACTCCACAATAATAGAGTATGCATATCTATGTACATAATTTTAAACAATCATTGGACACACCAATAATGAACCATTAAAAATTTTTAAATTCTCCAACTAGCATTAGACTCAGATTTTCCAACACTCCATCTTGAAGATAGTGCTATGTAAACCCACACCAAGCCCGGTCCCACAATATTTAGATTTTGTCTTAGGTAAGGAATTCATGAGTATATCAACTACAATATTTTTAGTAGAATGATACTCGATGTAATTCACCTTCTTGTTAATCAAATCTCTAATGAAATAGTTCGTAGTCTCAATGTTCTTTGACTTGTCATTAAACATAGGATTGTTTACCAACTTCACACATGATTTATTATCACAATTAATAACAGTAGGACTCTTGTTCATCACTCCAAACACAATAAGCGACTTTTTTAATACATATTTCTTCACAACTCCCAGTAGAAACAATAATATATCCACCCTCCTCTATGGATGACAAGGAAATACAACCTTGTATCTTACTATCAAATAAACCATACTAGAACCTAACAAGAAACAATGTGTATACATTATGGAGTTCATATCACCTACCCGATTAACTTCCACGCAGCCATGAAAATAGATATATTTTCCTATTTCATGATCAATACCATAGGAAAAATTGTTGATCAAATAACGAATAATTCTCTTACCATCTTACTAATGAACCTTCTTTGGTTTTACCATAAACTAATTGGGCACATTTATTGCAAAGGATATGTCAAGATGAGTATTGCATAAGTAAATAAGGATACCAATCAATGGGCAATACAATGTAGCATCAAAATATTTACTTGGGTCAGTGAAAATGTTTTTTTTTTAAAACATATAAGTCATAACTTGTCAAACCATTTGGAGATCAAACAAAATTTGTCAAAAAAATAAAATTGTTTATCTTAGGTGATAACCAATTGATTTTTTGTTACTACATTTAAAATTTGACAACAACACTATTCCATTAGTGTCACAAGTGCATCATTGACATAATTAACAAAACAAATCTCATAATAGAATATTTAGAGAAAAAAAAAAAATTCAAATCAATTAGAGGGAACTAAAACAAAAATAAATAGAAATGGAAAATATCTTTAGAGATACATGGAAAAAATCTACACACTAACACACAACATGATATGTGACCTACATGTTGAAAGAAGTGAAAAAAATAATAGAAGTAAATTATGAGAACCATTTTCTTTTCCTACATAAATTTACACGACTTCAATTGAAAATTCATGGTTTTCCCAAGAGTAGTTTCTATTAACTAATCATCAATATGTAGTGAATATTCCCAAAAATTTAGAATGCAAAATCATTGATTTGGAGAAAAAATGAGAAAAAATATTATATTTTCATGGAAAACATTTATATTTAGGCACCAAATATAAGTGTATGCATAACTATAATGATAAATTAGGATACAATATTTTTAATTTTAATGAAAATATGAAAACAATTAGCCTAAATTTCTTCAAAAAAAATTAAATTTAGCCAAATTGGTGAAATTTCACTTTAAAAAAATACATTGGTTAGTGACTCAACTTAACACAAGGGTCCATGGGCATAGAAATAGGTTTGCAACCTTTAATTCTAAACTTCTTCAAAATCTCCACAGTGTACTTAGGTTGAGTCAAAATGCATTGATCTTTATCCTGTCACACATACAAACCAAGGAAACAATAAAGAGGGCCAAAATCCTTCATTTCAAATTCAGGACATGATTCATTCTTCAACCAATGAATTAGTTCATCATAATTTATTGTCATAATGAGATCATCTACACACAAAACATGAAGTAAAAGGTTATCACCATTAGATACATAATACATATTAGCTTCAACAAATGATTTCTTCACAACTTTTCCATGGAACCACTCATCAACCTGAGTGTATCATGCATGAGGAGCCTACTTAACACCATAAAGGGACTTCTTTAAACTTCACACAAGATCCTCTTTACTAGGAACTTGAAACCACTGTGGCAGTTGTATGTAGACTTCTTAGTGAAAAACACTAGTTAGTGTTGGCCCTTGGTTATGGAACGAAGCGAAGAACAAGGAAGGAAAGGTAAAAAGGGAGCTTCGCGGGAGACACAGTAACTATCACTAAGTTGAAGTGAGCAAAAGAGCAGGAAAAGATGGAGCGAAGTGTGGAAAATCAGGCCGTTGGATGAGGAGATCAGGGATGACAAATCAGCAAGGAAGAAGAATCATGGACAACTCAACAAGCATAGAAAGACATCATTGGATGCTTTGGAGCACCACGCGATGAAGAAGGAAAGACAGGTTGGCGAAGCTTAGAAAAAGTGAGTCAAGTTGACATAGGGTTTTAGACACCTAGGGTTTTGGTATCTAGGGTTTTGACACCTAGGTTTCGACCTAAGGTTGTCGGTGAGGGATTGTAATGTATAAATAAAGGTCAAGAGGACCTGGGTGGGTTTGGTCATAGAGTATTGGTATGATATTGTTGTTATAGCTCTGTTGTGAAGGGAGAGGATTATATTGTGAGATCTTCAGCTGTGTGTGAAGGTCAAGTCCTGCAGCTGGGTGTGCAGGAAGGGGAGAGAAAGAGAGAAAAGAAAGAAGATCTTCTAGCCGAGAGCGTAGATAAGAACTGTATTCTTTTCATTAATAAATCATAAGCACAGATCTATGGACGTATCCCTAGAGGGAGGGTAAACCATGTATATTTGTGTCGTATGTGTGATTAATGCCTAGATCTCTGTCATTGTTATATTGTTATTTGCAGTCTTATGTTAGATCAGATATATGGTTGTGCATGGTAGAACTAGTTGATAAGTGATATATGAATGTTGTATTGTTGTTGTGATAGATCCACTTGATATTCCCATGGTTGTAGACATTTATGTCCTGCAACCCCCTTCTTTAGCTGCTTCAGGTGAGACTGCATCTTCTTTGCAGGTGCTGCCGAAAGGGCCAGTAGCTAGGGCTTGTTGGTGCGCTCTTGAAGTGAACCTTGGGTCTGCCTCTGTGCCAACAAATGGTTCCATTGCCGGGACGAGAATCTTTGTAAGGGAATGTCAAGGTGGTTCGCATCGAAAACAGAGATTCATAAGTGGATATAGGATCAAGAGAGGGACTTTGTTGAAGCCCAAAACAAGAACCCTAAGCTAAGTACTGAAGGTTGCTTGCAGAAGCACATTTTCACCGATATTCACAAGATCTTCTTTGGAGGAATCCATCAAGAGATATATGAGTGGTTAGCTAGGTTAGTTGATACTCAGTTCAAGATCAGATCTAGACCTCCTGTGGTCTGGATGTCGGAGTTGATTAATAAGGTTAAGAGAGTTGACAATGTTGTATCAAGGGCTATAGATCACTGGTTCGATAGTACCATTGGAGGGTATATCACCGAATTTGTTGTTGACATAACAAAATCATATAGCCAGGCCAAGAGATACTTCTTCAAAGGACCCTGAGGAAAATTTTTACAATTTCTGAAGCTAAGAATCAAGACATTGTTGCATGAAAAGAATGTCTTGAAGATACAGTAGATTGGTTGGATCCGAAAAGGCTAATGTCCAAGAATTTAGACAGCGACAACGACACAGAAGATGGACATACACGTAGTGGGAAATTATTTTGAGGGGTTCACCTTGAAAACCTATTCAAGAAAAAATACGGAGATGAGGGTTTCTACAGTGGAGAAGAGGCAGATATGACAGATGAAGAACATTCAGAACCCACTAGAGAAGAGGAAGAGGAAGTTGAAGAACTTTGCCAGAACGAGCCAGAAACATAAGGAACTACATAGACCACTGAAGTAAGTAATACCAATCCATCTGTTATTTTAGAAACACTAAGTAATCAGAATATTCCGAATCACCAGAGTCCACAAACTACTATTACTAGTAGTTCAACATCTACTCAGATAGGAAATGTAGGCAGATCTATGGAAGACAATATGAGGCTCCCTATCTTTAAAGGAGATGGATCTGAAGATCCTGATCAACACTAGTTCCTGTGCGAGGCCGTATGGAACATTAAAAATATTACTGATGAAGTTGTTAAAAGAAACCAGTTTAGCGCTATGCCGAGGGATCACGCGTTGAGATGGTACATGAATCTTGTCCAAGGACTTGCGCAGTCTAAGCCACTAAATGACATCAAGAACGCGTTGGTTGTAGAGTTTAAAAAACCTAAGTCGGAGTCACAGTGTATTACTGAGCTGAAGGAGATCAAACAACAGGTAGCCAAACCTGTTTGGAGTTCGATCAGAGATTCAAGACCCTAACAGACCGATTAACTTTTAAGATCCCAGATGAGTAGAACAAGGAATGGTTCATCACTACTCTTTTACCACACATCAGAGTTCCCTTGATGCAGCAGAAGATTGCATCACAGGAAAAATCTTTGGAGATCGCCATGAAGCTTGAATCAACACCTATGGGAGAATCTAGCTCAGGCATGAGCCAGATCTTGAGCCAACTGACTAGTTTGTTTCTGTAGGTTGAGGATATGAAGAAGGACAAGGGGAAGGACAAAGGAGAATATATATGGTGTGTAATATGCATATCTGAAGGTCATGATAAATAACATTGTCCCCTATTTCATGAATATTTGGCCTCAAGAGCGTTGAGCCTCTTGAAGCAAGTTAACCTGCCCTGGTGCAAAGTATGCAGAAACCGACATCGCCCTGGTGAGTGCTACTATATGCAGAAGTATGCTCAGACACCCAAAAACTTGTACTGCACATTCTGTAAGTCCATAGGGCACGATGATAGACATTGTAGGGATTTTGACCTGATGCACAAAAGATCAAGAGACATATACAGGATCCAAGGCGAAGTACACCAAGAAGGAAACAATGCACAGTATAATTCTCCAGGAAGAGGAAGTTTCAATCCTCACGGTGGATATAGAGGCCGAGGATGAGGAGGAGGTATGGGTCGAGGCTGAGGAAAAATAATCTATTACAACTGCGCGCAGCCAGGAAATTTAGCGAGGGACTACCAGAACCCTTGCACAACCTGTAGTTATTGCAATTCCTTCGAGCATGTCATCGAGGAATGCCCTTTGCTGCTAGCTAAGATTCAGGAAAGACAAGGACCTCAAAAAAACCCGCAAGTGCAACTGATATATGCTAAACCTCATGGAGCAGACCCGATAGTCATTGTTATTACTTGAGGAGGCGTTGCTACAGGAGAAGACAGAGCAGCCCAAGGAAAGACTGCAGACAATCGCGGAGTCAGGAAAACTACAGAGAAGACCCCAACGTTTGATGCTAAGAAAGAAAGACACATATTTGAGGAGGCAAGAAAAGAGTTCAAAGGAGATCAAGGGTCTTCATCAAAGAAACAACCAGAAATCAAAGAATATGGCATGCTCAGGTGTTTGATCAGTCTCTGTCGCCAACAGAAGGAAAAGAGGTAAGCAAACTCATGGAATTTTTGTGCACTTGTGTTAAGTTGATTCAAGATAAGAGATCTGTACAAGAATTACAATATTTAATCAAGCAGTATAAGCTAGGAAAGATAGACTCCTTACTGAATAGGTCAATGCACCAAATTGGGAAAAGGAGAAGGACAAATAAAGAATTACACCTGAATGCTCAAATAGGAGAATATGATATAGACTATGTGGTCCTCGACTTAGGGTCGAAGGTCAATGTCATGACGAAGTAAACCTGGGCACTAATGGGAAAAATGAAGTTGATCTATTCCCCTATAAGGCTTAGAATGACTAATCAACAAGCTGTCAACCCATTTGGACAGTTGGAGCATGTCCCTGTGGACATCGATGGAGTTAGAACCTTTGCAGATTTTGAAGTAATTGAAATTGTTGATGACAACCATGGATGATTTTAGGGGCTAAATTTCACTTATGGGCTAATTTTCATTGGTTTTTCCCAAAAAACGATTCGCTAGTCTAAAAATGATTCACCCAAATTCTAAAGGACAAAATTATTTTACCTTAAAAATCGCCAAAATTTTATATAAACTATATAAAATACTTAGAAATTTGAATATTTTTACAAAAATATCGCTAAACATTTACAGTTGGCATATGAAGGATTAGTAATATTCGCCAAGGTTTCTACATTTTAAAATAAATTTCCATCCTTAAAATCATCCCTAATGACAACTGCCCTTATCCTGCATTATTAGGAATTGATTGGGCCTTCAACAATTCTACTGTTGTTGATCTAAAGAAGAGGCGTATGTCATTTGAAAGAGATGGCCTTAGGGTCATTGGAACTTTAGATCCATATGAGGGTCCTCAATACACAGATCCTATGAGAGAAGAAGACCACGCGTACGAACTGGAAAACATCTACAAACTAACAACCAGACAACATGATTATATCAATCCTATAGTCGATGGGAATCTGAGTTGGCAAAGCGGAAACACATGTTCATCAAACTCAGAAGAAGCATTGGAGAACTGGTAGAACTAGATGTATGAAGTCTCTAATAGAAGATGTGCTAGAATAACCAGAGAGGTTCGTTGGATCAGCACAACAGTGAGTAACTTACCCACATTTGATGGGTTGAACCCTTTAGAAAACTTCTTATCAGAGTTTGAGACAAGTGTACCAACACAACAGAGGCTATTGGAAATGGATGAGGCCATGAAATACACACCAGCAAAATGGTGGGGGACGCACAAAGGAAACATCACAGATTGGACACAATGTCAAACTTTGATGACAGTGCGGTTCTCAGCACAAGTAGGAAGTTGCGAAGTGAGGTACACAGGTCGAAGTTTCCCAAAGGATCATGTGCGAAGATGCAAAGAGGCTTGGAGCGACATTCCTTGAAAACAATGGGTGCACAGATTCATTAACACGCTGGACACGATCCCTATCAACTAGTACCTTCAAGCGGAGCTGGGCCTCGTCACTTGAGATTGGAAAGGTATGATCCAGAATTTTATAACCACCTTTTTGTTTGATAGTGGATTTCCTTTAGTGGACCAAGCATTACATATTGTGAAACAGAAAGTATTTAAGGAGGCATCTGGCCTCCCTTTGGAGAAAGAAGAGGATGAATGGACCGCGCCATTCCAGAAATTGCAAGGATGTTACAACATTAATGCCGATGAAGATGATGATCCGAGGAAGGTAAACACCGCTGAGACAAAAGGCCACAAAAATTTGGAAGGACCAGGAGTTGAGTTGCCATTCATAGGAAAGCCGATCAAAATAAAGAAAGTATATATTGGGACAGAGGAGACATCGAAGCTTGCCAATGTTAGAGATTATTGGGATGCTGCTACCATTGACAAGATTATAGAGTTATTGCGTGAATATCATGACTTGTTCCCGACCAAGTTCACTGATATGAAGGGAATCAAAGGGCCTATGGGTGAGATGAGAATACCTTTGAAACCAGATGTGAAGCTAGTCAATCAAAGACCTTACAGACTGAACCCGAAATACAAGGAAAAAGTGAAGATCGAGCTCAACAGAATGTCGGAAGCAGGGATTATTGAACCTGTCTAAGATTCGGAGTGGATCATCCCTATGGTGGTACAAGACAAGAAGATAGGAGAAATCAGGATCTGTGTGGACCTCGGAAAGTTGAATGATGCTTGTTTGGATGACCCTTTCCCTACACCATTCATAGACGAAGTGTTGGATAACGTGGGAGGCCAGGAAGTATATTATTTTACAGATGGATTTTCGGGATACCATCAGATCCGCATTGCCAAGGAGGACTGTCATAAGACTATGTTTTCCACAGAGTGGGGATCCTACCAATATACAGTAATTCCATTTGGATTGAAGAATGCCCTAGCCATATTTTCTAGGGTGGTGGTCGAAGTGTTCAAAGAATTTTTCCATAAATTTTTAGAAGCATACTTTGATGACTGGACTGTTTTTAGTTTGTTGAAAAATCATATTGAATGTCTAAGGCTAATGTTGGACAAATGTAGGCAGTGTCAAATTTCGTTGAATTTGAAGAAATGAATCTTCTTCTCACCATTTGGAGTGCTATTAGGTCATATTGTATGCAAGCATGGATTGCTGGTTGACCCCTCTAAAATTGCAATTATAGTTGATCTTCCACCTCCTACTTCAGTCAAACAACTGCGGACTGCACTGGACCATACTGGATATTATAGGAAATTTATCAAAGGATATGCCCAAATTACAACACCAATGGAGAAGCTCCTGAAGAAGGACTGCCAATATGAGTGGACAGATGAATGTCAGCAGAGCTTCGATACACTGAAACAAAAGATGGTTACAGCGCCCATTCTGGTTTTTCCAGATTGGAGCAAAGAATTCCATGTGCATGTCGACGCATCTTCTATTGCATTAGGAGTAGTACTGGCACAACCTGGAGAAGGGGACATTGATCATCCATTAGCATTTTCTAGCAGGAAGCTATCCACAGCTGAAGTCAATTACACCACTACAGAGAGAGAGGGACTAGCCATGGTGTATGCACTGCAAAAGTTTCACCACTACTTGTTGGGAGGACACTTTAAAATGTTTACTGATCACTCCGCGCTGAAATACATAGTCAACAAGCCAGTGTTGGGGGGGCGAATATGCATATGGCTTCTGTTGTTTCAAGAATATGATTTTGAGATCATAGTTAAGCCAGGAAGAATGAACAAGGGCCCAGACCACTTATCAAAGTTGGAGCATGGCGAAGAACCTACCAGTTTGGAGGATACATTACCGGATGCATAGCTACTCACCATTAGAAATCTTGATGACCACTTCACAGACATAGTCCAGTTCCTGTCAATAGGAATGGCTCCAAGTGAGTATACAGTTCCTCAGAAGAAACAACTAGTGGTGCGTGCAATAGACTTTTCACTTATAGCTCGACAACTGTAGAAAATGGGACTGGATGAAATATTAAGAAGGTGTGTTATGGAGACAGAACGACTACTGATCCTCACAGAAGCTCATGAAGGCATCGTAGGAGGACATTACGCAGGGAAAGAAACTGCGCAGAAGGTTCTGCGAGTTGGCCTTTGGTGGCCTACGTTACATAGAGATGCTAAAGAGTATGCCCAGAGGATTGGAAAACCATCCCGAAGAGATAAAATTCCATTAGCACCGCAGATGACCCTACAAGCATTTGAAAATTGGGCCATTGACTTCATGGGACCTATAAACCCACCAGGAAAGCGCACAGGAGAAAAGTACATTATTACTGCGACATAATACTTAACCAGATGGGCCGAAGCCAGAGCAGTCAAGGACTGTAGTGCAACTACAGCTGCGTGTTTTATATTTGATGACATAATAACTAGGTTTGGATGACCTAAGATCCTTATGAGTGATCAAGGTACACACTTCATCAATAAGACAATTGAATCCTTGATAGAAGAATTTGCAGTCCACCATCAGAAGAGTACACCTTACCATCCACAAGCAAACGGAACGGTCGAAGCATTCAACAAGATCTTGGAGACAGCATTGACAAAGCTTTGCAGTGTGAACAAGGATGATTGGGATTTAAGAGTACCAACAGTACTCTAGGCTTATAGAACCACTTGCAAAAAATTAACAATCCAGACCCCCTTCAAGTTGGTTTATGGTCTTGAAGCTGTTGTCCCGATGGAATACTTAGTACCAAGCCTGAGAATTGTTTCATTTATAGACATGGATGATACCAGCATTGTTAGCGAGAGGCTTGCACAATTGGTTGAACTGGAAGAAGACAGATTCATTGCAGGATTCCACCAGGAAGTTCAGAAGGGAAGAGAAAAGGCCTATCATGACAGGCACATCAAGAAGAAGACATTCAAGAAAGGTGATTTAGTACTGGTGTATGACAGTAAGTTTATCAAACACCCTGGAAAGTTCAAAATGCATTGGCTCGGACCATATGAGATTGCCTATGTTACAGAAGGAGGAGCTGCGCAACAGAAGACATTGAAGGGAGACTGGAAGGAAGGATTGGTGAATGGGAGTCGACTAAAGTTGTACTATGATAACCAGCTGCCTCGTAGCTCTCAGTAAAAGCATGAAAAAAGGGGTCCAGGTACCTAGTGCAGTTGAAACTGGGTACCAGACGCAGAAAAGATAGTCTACACAAGGATGGAAAGGAGGCATAAAGCAGAAAGCAAGGGTTTCACTACGCAGTCCAAAGTCGAAGTAAAACAAGAGGACCAGATCTAAAGTGCCTCAGGACAAGTCACATGTGAGTGTTGGGGGCCTGTTGGCCCTTAGTTATGGAAGGAAGTGAAGACCAAGGAAAGAAAGTTAAAAAGTGAGCTTCGCGGGAGACACAGTAACTGTCACTGAGTCGAAGTGAGCAAAAGAGCAGGAAAAGATGGAGCGAAGTGTGGAAAATCAAGCCATTGAACAAGGAGATCAGGGATGACAAATCAGCAAGGAAGAAGGATCATGGACAACTCATCAAGCATAGAAATCCATCATTGGATGCTTTGGATCATCACGCGATGAAGAAAGAAAGACAGGTTGGTGAAGCTCAGAAAAAGTGGGTCAAGTTGACATAGGGTTTTAGACACCTAGGGTTTTGGTATCTAGGGTTTTGACACCTAGGTTTTGACCTAAGGCTGTCGGTGAGGGATTGTAATGTATAAATAAAGGTCAAGAGGACTTGGGTGGGGTTGGTCATAGAGTATTGGTATGATATTGTTGTTATAGCTCTATTGTGAAGGGAGAGGATTGTATTGTGAGATCTTCAACTGTGTGCGAAGGTCAAGTCCTGTAGCTGGGTGCATAGGAAGGGGAGAGAAAGAGAGAGAAGAAAGAAGATCTACTAGCCAAGAGTGAGGATAAGATCTGTATGCTTTACCTTAATAAATCATAAGCACAATTCTGTGGACGTAGCCCTAGAGGGAGGGTGAACCACATATATTTGTTTCGTATGTGTGATTGATGCCTCAATCTCTGTCATTGTTATATTGTTATTTGCAGTCTTATGTTATATTAGATCTATAGCTGCACAGGATAGAACTAGTTGATAAGTGATATATGGATGTTGTATTGTTGTTGTGATAGATCCACTTGATATTCCCCTGGTTGTAGACATTTATGTCCCGCAACCCCCCTCTTTAGTTGCTTCGGGTGAGACTGCATCTGCTTCGCAGGTGCTACCGAAAGGGCCAATAGCTAGGGCTTGTTGGTGCACTCTTGGAGTGAACCTCAAGTCTGCCCCTGTTCCAACAGTTAGGAATGACATTTTCACATCCATATCATAAAGGCTCCAATTATAACAAGTTGCCAAGAAAAGAACACATTTAATGGTATTATATCAAGCAATGGGAGAAAATATATCATCATAGTTAATGTAAAGATTTTGATTAAAAACTTTTGTAACAAACCTCAACTTATGCTTCTCTATGGGACCATCAACATTATCATTTATCTTGAATACCCATCTACTACCTATAAATTTGTTTTCCTTTAGGAGTGGAACCAAATCCCACCCATTATTTGTCATGATGCTTTCATATTCCTTCTGCATGGTTTTATCCCATTTTCTATAACATCAAGCCTCGTCAAATGCATTTGGATTAGAATCAACTAAGCTACTAATCAAAGAAACAAAATTAGATTCATAACTTTTGTTTGGGATTTTTGTTCTTGTGTTTCTTCTAGGAGTGAAGTTTGGCTTGTCATCAAGTTTCAAACTTAAAACATCTACTAGTTCCTTTATCAACATTGGTTTCTCCCTTGATACCTCATTTCTATCCTAGTGGTATATACCATTCATATCATGCAATTATTTAAATTTTATGTCACTAATCGTGGCATGATTACTATCTTTTCCAACCAACTGGTCATCAACTTTTGTCACATCCTACCGCACTTTGACACAAAGAGTGTTAGATGTCATTTTGAAACCCAATTCATAGAAAATAGCATGCATGTATAATATAGTTTTTGTTTCACTAAGAAAAAATATTCTATATGCTTTTGAATCATCCCTATATCCAGAAAACACGCCTCTTTTACTAGTAGCTTCAAGATTTGTTCTCTTGTTAGAAGGTATGTAGGAATCTTCTAGGGGCCTAAACCCCTAACTTCTCATATAGTTAGAATAATATATTTCCATTTAATAAAGGTTGATACTAGTTAATATGGTCTATTTAATAAATATGAACAAGTCAATGTAAGAAGACCTAATTGAAGTTTCCGCTTCTAGAAGGATCTTCCTCTAGAATGTTCTTTAGAAGATATAATTAGTATAAATAAGAGTAGAAGCTATGAGAGGGATTTATTATTATAATAGAGATCTACTCTCCTGGAGGTTTCCCCCTCAAAGAGAAAAGTGAACATTGTTTCCTATCAATAAAGGTATTATTGGGGTATTGTGGTTACATATAGTCTTTTGTTCTACTGCTATATTTCTATTCTATGTTGTTATTTTGCTGGTATTCACTACAATATTTCTATTTTCTACTATTATAATAGATATGGTGCCTAACAAGTGGTATCAAAGCACTTTCCTTGGAAGGATTTGTGGGTTAATGTTTTTTCCAAGGTAGAGATGTGTTCTAGCATCTTTAATCTACATAGATATGTCGTTCAGTGCATAAATCCATAGTCAGGGAAGCATACACATAGGTAATACAAGAGGTACTTAAGCTCACATTGTTGGACACCCTTGTAACCCATGTTGGTACGCCTTCAAGTGGTAGTGCATCCAACAACACATGTATATGGGCTTGTGCTCCCACGTACCTCTGGTATATCGAGAGACCCCCTAGCTATCTTGAAACTAGCCATAGATCAACCGATCGATCACCTGAATGCTATAGTGCCACTTATAACAACACTCGGGAAAATACTCTCTAGTATCTGGGTAGTCGAGTAGTACGACTAAGGGTATTGTCTAGCCTCCTTAGTTAGTCCCTTGAGATATTGGGTCAAGTACTATTGTTGGACCTCGCGTGTATATCAGAGAGCTATAACATAGGGAAAAAACATTTCTATAGGCACCCAGAAAACCCTAACCCTTGGGAAGGAAACCAAATAGAAAAGGAACAGAGAAGATCTATTTTCGTGCAACCTTTCCTCCAACATTCGGATTACAAAAATTACAAATAGAAAAGGAATAAATAATATCTATTTCCCTGCAACCTTTCCTTCTACATTTCGGTTGTGAAAATTACTATACATTTATTTCATTTTTTCTATTAAGAATTTCGGCATTTTGATACTGCAGTATTATTCAGATCTACATAAAACCCTAGTGAAGTAAAACAAAAGGGGCACAAGAAAAGGAAAAAAGGAGAAAAAAGAGTATGGGACTTGCTAGTACCCTTATTTGAGACATATCTCATTGGATCCCCCTTTTTTCCTGGATTGTTGTGACACCTATCATTTTAAACTTTTTTTTACCTCCCTAGACCCTTATTTTATACCTATATCGTTGGATTTCCCTTTTCTCCCTCATCGTTGTGATACCTATCATTTTTAACCTTTTTTTTACCTTCCTGCATCCTTATTTAACACCCATCTCATTCCATTCCTCTTTTCACACTGAACACACTCATATACGTAATTGTTTACTCTTTTTTTCATGGTCCCACTTCCCCTCTTCCATTCCCCTCCACCCATGTCCACTACTTGCAACCAAGAATTCCTTCACCTGCAAGATCAATCCAAACAACACAAGGTAGATATCCAAAGAATGAACTCTAAAATTTCTTCCAATAATTCCCTATTGGACACATTCGAGGCCAAAGTTACAGGTGAATTGGAAGAGGTTAAGGGTGAATTTTCCTCCCTCACCTAGTGGTTGAAAAATTCCCTTGGCTCTCCCTCCCTTGAACAACCTTCCCACACTGAAGGTGAGAACTCTTCCCATAATATGGCCCTTCATTCCAATTCCCTTCCTCGTGACCCCTCCTTCCCTAAGTTGAAGTGAAAACATTTGACGGATCCGATCCCACTGGTTGGGTCACTCAAATGGAACAATATTTCTCCTTGCATGGAATTACTGATGATATGGAAAAACTTCGTTATGGTGTCCTCTATTTGGATCCATAATGTTGGCAATCGTGGTAACGACGTAGAAAGACACACTAGGGGTATGTTGCTTGGACTCAGTTTGTGGCAGAGCTATATGACCGCTTTGAAACTCACACCCACTATCTTGGTTGTTTGACCAAGTTTAAGCAATCTCACACAGTGGAAGAATTTATATCTTCCTTTGAACACTTGGATTTCATAACAAAGGGCATGTCTGATGCCTTCTTCTGGGAATGTTTTATCAGTGGCCTCAAAGAGAAAATTCGAGCCTAGGTCATCATGGCTCACCCTCACACTTGGTTGGAAGCTACTCAACATGCTAAGGAAGCCCAAAACATTGTCTCTGCTCAGACCCGCAAACCTTCCTTTGTTCCTCTCACTTGACCTACTAACCGTTCCCCTCCTCCCACTACCCTCAAGATCCAGAAATTAACTTGGGATTAAATGACGGAATGCCAACTCAAGGGCCTTTGTTATAATTGTGATGACAAATATGTTGGAGATACTTAAAAAAAAAACTAGGATTTAATTTTCCGAAGGTTTTCCCTATGTTTATTATTCATTATTTAGTCTCCTATATTTTAGGGAGAATATTCCTCTAGGAGAATATTCTCTTTAGTTCACACTTCAGTTTGATCAGTTGAGTGGAGTCTAGATGCCACATTGGGATTATCACCATGCAACATGGGTATCATCACCAACTAATGTGCATTTTCCTTGGAATCATCACCAAACTAGTGTATTAATCATGATTCGTTGATATCCTCCTCACTTCACTCTGTTTCAGTCAGCTAACTGAAGACTGAGAGACTAGTTAACTCAAACTAGGTGGCAGTTCACTCCCGTAACTACTTGAGAGACTAGAGTATGTGGCACTTTACTCCCGTAACTGCTGGTGTGTGTCCAAATAAATCTATACGACCACTATGGCACATTGGATTCTCCTCCAATGTGCATTATTTGAGTTATACAGAGTATATCATGTGTAAATTACCATTCATTCATTTGGTTAATGAGAATTCTTCCATTCTTTCTCTTCTGCTTCTCTTTTCTCATATTTTATCTACAACTGTGTATGTCAATTCCTAGCTAGATATATTATGTGCAGGTTCAACACATTTACATGGTATCAGAGTCGACAGATTGCTAGGGAAAATACACACCATATTATTTTTGTAGGTACCGAACATTGAAGACAGTGAAAAAATGGAATTTCCAAAATAATTCATTCTTACACTATACAATTTCTTTGCATGGAAGGAGAAGATGATAATGCATCTTCGAGGCAGAGGATTATTTAGGTTAACCATGAAAATAGAAACCGAACCAACATCAGCCACAAAAAAATCCAAGTATCTAAATCGAATGGATGAAGTGTTTGGAACTATTTGCAATCTCATTTCTCCTTAACTCCTCTTTCACATATCCTCCTGTAAAACCCTCAATGAATCCTGGACCACCATGGAAGGGATTTTTGGAAAATGGAACAAGATGAGGGGATACATGCTCGAGGTGGTATTGATCACTTTGGATCCAAAAACCTTCGACAATCTCCAAGATTTATTTACCAAATATAAGGATTTGTTGTCGCAACTCAAGGCTTGCAGGGTTGATAAATATAAGGAGGAGAAACAAATAGTTCTTACCATTCTCTCCAAACTTGGTCCAGAATACTTAGTTTTTGTATCTACATTTCATTCAGTTAGGCTCACCTCTGGAGCCACCTAGATGATTCCCTCTCTTGCGGCCTTTATCGAGTCTCTAACACAAGAGCAGAAAAATCTCATAAATATGGGACAAATAAAAGGCCCAATGATTCATTCACTTACTATGAAAGATGGTAGCGGTCATGTATATCAGAAATATAAATACAAAGACAAAAGGAAAGCACATGCAAATCCAAAGAAGGAAGGGTACTCAAAACTCTTCAACAAAGCCTCCAGATACAAAGGTGGAAAGGAAAGAAAAGGGGAGAAATGCACTTACTGCCATAAAGGATTCCATCCATAATCTGCATGTATGAAAAAAAAGATAGATCAAATGGCCCAAATACTTCAGAAAAACAACCTTGGATATTGCATCCCCAAGGGTGCCAAGAAGAAGAATACAGAAGATCAAAATCCCAAGAAAGTCAATTCTATCCATGCTTTGATTTCCATCAACTCCTCTTCTGATGCTTGGATCATAGATTCAGGTGCATCACACCATATAATAGCCACAAAATAAGTCTATTCTTCATTGGATGCATGAAAAGGTCCTCCTATTTTGATTGGGGGAAAACTCTCCAGTTGAGATCATCAACAAAGGAAGAATTGAACTCACAAACAAAAGCTTCGAGAATGTGCTACATGTTCCCAAAATTTTCGTCAATCCTATCTCCATGTATGAGATGAAAAAATACGGCACCGGAAATAGATTCATATTCACACCTGATGCAATGGATATCTATAACATGCATACCAATTCTAGGGGTTCTACCGGTGAGGTAAATCACCAATCTAGACTCTACACATTTTCTGAATTTATTGAACTAGATTTTGCATTACTGCTTACCCATGATGATGAAAGAAGTAGGATATGGCATGAAAGGTTGAGGCATTTAAATTCTAGATATATGCAACAACTTAGAAAGAAGGGAATGGTTGATGGTCTACCTGACATCCACTTCTCCAAAGTAATTTGTGAGGGATGTGTCCTTGGAAAACACCCTCAAGAGAAATTTGACAAAGGAAAGACTCAGAACAATTCCTTTCCTTTAGATATGATCCACAATGACCTCATGGGCCATTTTCCACATCCATCAATCAATAAATCAAGGTACGTGCTCATTTTTTTTGATGATTTCTCATGCTTCACATGGATTTTCTTTCTCAGGAAAAAATCAGAGGTATTTCAACACCTCAAATATTTCAAAGCCCTTGTTGAGACAAAGTCAGGAAAGAAAATAAAAGTCCTCCGGAAATATAATAGGGGAGAGTATGTCAACCATGAGATACAAAATCTTTGTCATGAGGTAGGGATTCAATTGCAACACATGGTTCACTATAATCCACAACAAAACATAGTTGTTAAGCAGAAAAATAGATCTCTAAAAGAGATGGCATCTTGCATGCTACATGCAAAGTCACTTCCACAAAGATTATGGGATGAAGCACTTAATTATGCAACCTACATCCAAAAAATATCTCCCCATAGATCTGTCAAGGACAAGACCTCCTACAAGGCTTGGAGTGGCCTCAAATCTGAAGTGACCCACTTCCGTATTTTCGGTTCAGGTGCATGGGCTAGGATTCCCTCTAAGAAGAGTAAGGCACTTGATCCACATAGCATAGAGTGTATCTTAGTTGCATACCCCGACGATGTGAAGGGATACAGACTCATTTATATTTCCTCGGATAGGCTTATCATTGAGTGAAGTGTCCAATTCGAGGAAAGTGTCTCGCATGTACCTCAGTAGTCACATACAGACACTTTTATTCTTTCACCTGTCAGAGATGATGAACATGCACATATCGACTCTTCTTTAGATGAGAGTTCTAATTAATAGAATTCATATGATCCATATATAGAGTCAATACACTGAGATGCAGAGTCAGTGCATGAACATGCACATGAAGATCCCGAGTAGAGGCCAAAGTGGGCCAACACTACTCTTACGAATGCATGAGATCTTGTAGGGGATCCAACTGATACAAGGAGGACTCGATCTAATTTCGAGGAGCCTCCTCCTGCACTCACTACCACTGAAGTGATTACACCTAGTCATCTTTTCTTGGTTCAATATTCATATGCATATTCCTATGGCAAGGCTATTGGAAATCCCTTTTGGGAATCCTCCATGTAGGAGGAGTACAACTCCCTCCTTGAGAACCAAACTTGGAATCTGGTTCCCCTTCCTTCAAGAAGGAAACTTATCAGGTGCATATGGGTCTATAAGAACAAGAGCACAGTTGATGGACATGTTAGCAGATACAAAGCCAGGCTAGTTTCCAAAGGCTTTCAGTAGTTGCATGGAATTAACTATGATGAGACCTTCGCTCCAGTAGCGAAGATGGATTCCATACATTTGGCACTTTCCATTGTGACAACCAAGGGATGGTAAGTCCATCAGATGGACGTGAAGAATGAATTTCTTCATGGTGATCTCTCTGAGGATATCTATATGGAGCAACCCCATGGATTTATGCATGATTCATCTTTGGTATATTGACTGAAGAAGTATCTTTATGGCCTCAAGAAGGCCCTGAGGGCATGGTATGCCAAGATGGACTCCTACCTATTTTCACAGAACTTTGTACGTTGTAAGTCAGACACGAATGTTTACATGCTCAGGATGATTGATTCAATTATACTCCTAGTTTTGTATGTTGATGATTTGTTGATCACTGATTGCTCGAATTTAGCGATTGTTGCAGTCAAGAGGATTCTACATAATAGGTTTTTGATGACGTACATGGGTCAGCTACATTTCTTCCTTGGAATCAAAATTAGTCAGGATGCATCAGGAATCAAATTGTCTCAAGCCAAGTATGCACGAGATATCCTTGAGAGATTTCACATGACATACTGTAATTCTGCCTCGACTCCTTTCCAATCAGGAGTCATACTTGAGGATGGTAGGGACACTCCATTGTTTGATAGGACATTGTACATATAGCTAGTGGGGAGCTTGTTGTATCTCACACACTCTAGACCAAACCTCTCCCATGCAGTTGGATAAGTATCCAGGTTCATGCAAGAGCCGCATGAGATGCATTGGAAGGATGAAAAGTGTATCCTTCAATACGTACAGGGAACCATCATTTTTGGGATTCACTATGCAACATACTCTAGATTGGACCGCATTAGGTTCATTGATTATGACTGGGATTGCGATAGCATTGATCACAAGTCAAAATATGGTTACTCACTCGGTCTTGGTTCCAAGCCTATATGTTGGTTGAGTAAGAAGCATGCTAGTATTTCTCTATCTTAAGTCGAGGCAGAGTACAGAGGGGTAGTTAACATAACCATTTAGGCTATGTGGCTACAATATTTTCTCACCGCGTTGGGCATTCAGTTTCATCAATCGATCGTCATCTGGTGTGAAAACTAGAGCACTTTGAAGTTCTACAGAGATCCATTTTAGAGGTAGTAGACGAAGCACATCGAGATCCACATGCACTAAATCCGGGACTTAGTACATGAGGGGATCATCGACCTGTAGTTATGTCCTTCAGTAGAACATACTACAAACATCTTCACCAATACCTTCATTGAGCAGAAGATCCATTCTCTACGCAGTCATCTTGGAGTGAAGGACACAGTTGCATAACAATTGTTAGTTCTTCTTTTTACATACATTGTACTTTGAGGGGGGGGGGGTTCCCATAAGGTTTTCCCTCTTTCCTCGTTTATTTCAGTGTATCTTTTGTATTTGGGTACCTAACATGGCCTCATTTTCGGGACCCATTCTTTATTTTCACCATAGTGTTGTTTAGGGGGGGTGTTGGAGATACTTCACAGACACCTAGGATTTATTTTTCCTAAGGTTTTCCCTATGTTTATTAGTCATTATCCAGTCTCCTATAGTTTAGGGAGAATATTCCTCTAAGAGAATATTCTCTTCAATTCACACTTCAGTTTGATCAGTTGAGTGGAGTTTACATGCCACATTGGGATTATCACCATGCAACATTGAGATCATCACCAGCTAATGCACATTGTCCTTGGGATCATCACCAGACTAGCACATTAATCATGATTCGTTGATATCCTCCTCACTTCACTCTATTTTAGTTAGTTAATTGAATACTGAGAGACTAGTTAACTCATACTAGGTGGCAGTTCACTCCCGTAACTTCCTAAGAGACTAGACTAGGTGGTAGTTTACTCTCGTAACTGTTGGTGTGTTTCCATATCAGTCTAAACCACCACTATGGCGCATTGGATTCTCCTCCAGTGCACATGAGTTGAGTTTTACAGAGTATATCATGCATAAATTATCATTCATTCATTTGGTTAATGAGAATTATTCCATCCTTTCTCTTCTGCTTCTCTTTTCTCATATTTTCTCTACATCTGTGTATGTCAATTCCCAGATAGATCTATTTTGTGTATGTTCAACACATTTACAAAATATTTTCCGGGGCACAAGTGTAAGGAACAAAATTTGTTTATGGCCATCTCTGAGGATTTTTCTAAAGAAGAGCTTCAGGCCCACCCCATGGCAGATTTACCTGAGCCAACTGATATTACTCCACCCTCGACCAACCAGAAGTAGAATCGGTCATTTCATTGAATCCTCTCACTATCTTGTCTACTCCCCAAACCCTCAAGCTCATTGGCTACATTAAGAATTGAAAGGTCATCATCTTAATTCATAGTTGTAACACTCATAATTTTATTCACCGTCGTATTTCCCAAGAAACCCATTTCTATATACATGCAGCCAACAACTTTCAAATCATGATTTCCAATGGTGGTTCCATGAAATGTGGGGGGTGCTGTGAAAATGTGTGTCTCCAAATTGGGAAGTACCACCTTAAATATCATATGTTTTCTATTGACATGGGTGGTTGTGATATTGTGCTCAATGAGGAATGGTTACGCACTCTTGGTCCCATCCTCATGGATTTTGAGGAATTAACTGTGCAATTCCAACAGGCGAGACAACAACATAAATTTCAATGAATCACAGTAGGATCCCCTGATATCATCAGTTCCCATTGAATGGAAAATATCCTCAAAAAGGGCATCCCGACATTATTTCCCAACTCCATTCTATTCAAGCAATTGAGACACATGTGGTGCATCCTGACCTCCAATGCATTATCTCCAAACACCAAGCTTTATTTTCCAATCCCCAACGACTTCCTTCTTCTCGTGGTGTTCATGATCATTCCATTCCTCTCAGCCCTGACAATCTTCCTCCCAATGTTCGCCCTTATTGTCATCCATTTTCCCAAACGAATGAAATTGAGAAAATTATTGAAGAATTGCTATCCACATGTGTTATCTGCCCTAGTACCAGCCCCTATTGTTCCCCTATGGTCATGGTACTCAAAACATAAGGTACTTGGCGTATGTGTCCTGACTTTTCCACCCTCAATAAACTCACAATCAAAGAAAAATTCCCCATTCCTAACATTGATTATCTCTTGGATGAATCAAGCGTTACTCATTATTTTACTAAACTTTATCTACATTCTGGCTACCACCATATACGTATGCAAGAGGAAGACATTCCTAAGACTACTTTTCACACTCATGAGGTGACTATGAATTCTTGGTCATGCCCTTTGGCCTGTGTAATGCTCCCTCCACTTTCCAAAGTCTCATGAACCATATTTTCCATCATTTTCTCCGTCATTTTGTCCTAGTTTGCTTTGATGATATTCCCATCTATAGTAAAACCTAGGCAGACTATATTACCCATGTGGATCAAGTTCTTAGTCTACTCTCTCAACACCAAATTTTTCTCAATAAATCTAAATGTTCCTTTGGAGCTTTGGAAGTGGATTACTTGGTTCATATTGATGACAATGATGGTGTAAGGGTGGATGTTAAGAAAATTGAAGCTATGCAGGATTGGTCGTTCCCAAAAACTCTCAAGATTTTGCGTGGTTTTCTGGGTTTAACAGGATATTATCGCAAGTTTGTTAAGAATTATGGAAACATTACAACGCCTGTTACTTCTCTCATAAAAAAAATGATTTCACTTGGACTCCAACAATTGATCAATCATTTCAAGCATTGAAAGAATCCATGTGCACAACTCATGTCTTGTGACTTCAAAAATAATTTTTTCCTCGAATGTGATTACTTCGGGAAAGGCATTGGCTCAATACTCATGCAAGAGGGTAGACCCTTGGACTTCACTAGCAAACAACTCTCAGAGCGACATCTTGGACAAGCAATATATGAAAATAAAATGATGTTTATTATGCATGTTGTGGATCTCTGGCGTCCTTATCTCTTGGGGAAACACTTCCAAATGAAAACCGACCATCAGAGCCTCAAGTATTTCCTAGGATAGAGGATTTCATCCCAAGAGAAACAAAAATGGGTGACCAAGCTATTTGGCTATGATTATGAGATAATTCATACGAAGGTAAAATAAAATTTAGTGGTTGATTCTTTGTCTAAAAAGTATGAAGAAGAACGATCCATTTTTTTCATCTCCTTCATTTTACCAGATTGGCTCCAAATTGTTCACCAGGAATGGCTGCAAGACCCCAAAAATTCTCGACTGATCCAACAATTGCAAGAAAATTCTCTAGTTTCTCCAGCATACTCTTGGTATAATGAAGAGATTCGCTAAAAAATCCATCTATATTTAATCCATGAGTCGCAACTTAAATCCACGATGCTTTCTGAGCTTCATGCTTCACCCACAACAGGGCATTCTGGGTTTACCAAAACCTATGAATGAGTTAAATGTTCTTTTTTTCTGGGATGGTATGAAAAAAGAAGTTTGCACCTTTATGGATGAATGTGATGTATTTCAATGCAACAAGGGGGAAACTGTCAAAACTCCATGAACACTACAACCACTTCCAATTCCACCAGTTATTTTGAGTGACATTTCTATAGATTTCATTGTGGGCTTACCTAAATCTGGCAATAATTCAGTCATCATGGTGGTAGTTGATCACCTTTCCAAATATGCTCATTTTTGTACTCTTTAACACCCATTCATAGCATCCACAGTGGCTCACATTTTCATGGATCATATTTCCAATCTTCATGGCATGCCCCATTCTATTGTATCTGACGAAGATCCCACTTTCACCAGCAATTTTTGGCAAGAACTATTCATGCTCTAGGGCACACAATTATATCTCAGTACTGCTTATCACCCATAGACTAATGGCCAAACTGAAGTCATCAAAAAGTGTTTGGAAACATACTTGAGGTGTTTTGCATCTCACCGACAACATCAATGGGATCAATGGTTACCCCTAGTTGAATGGTGGTATAACACATCTTACCATACTACTACCTACATGACTCTTTTTGAAGTAGTATATGGAAAAAATCCCTCGTCATTTATTTCCTACATACCAAGGGTCTCGAAGGTTCAGGAGGTTGAAAAAACTCTTACAGTCTATGCCAACATTCTCCATTCTCTCAAAGACAATTTGGTCATGGCTTAGAATTATGTGAAAAAACAAGGCAGATCAAGGAAGTTCATAACGCTAATTTTCTATAGGAGATTAGGTGTTTCTTTGTCTACATCCTTACAAGCAAACTTCACTCAAAGTTGAACATTGTTAGAAGCTTTCTCCCAAATTTTATGGTTCTTGTACAATTCTCAAGCATGTAGGACCAGTGGCCTATCAGTTAGTTCTTCCCATTCATTCTAAGATCCATCTTGTTTTTCATATCTCATGTTTAAAGAATATGATTGGAAATAAGTGCCAAGCTCAAACCAATCTTCCAAAGTTGGATGTTGAAGGTTCCATATGGTTGCAGCCACAGGAAATCTTGGACCAGCGTGAACATCGTCTCTATTAGTGCACCATCAAGGAGGTGTTAGTGAAATGGAAAGATGCAAATTCAGAAGATGCCACCTGGGATTCGACCACTATTCTCCAAGAATTTACTTATCTCACGCCTTAAGGAAAGGGATGTTAGAATATAGAAGATGGTGTGCTCGTTTTACCATTGACGATACCTTCTTCACCCAACCACAGGCCGAAGCCTCCCTCCGAGCACCTTAACCTTGACCTGAGAATTCCTCCTGAAGCAAACCCTAGGATAGATAGCCAAACAAGAAGTAGTGCATCAATCCCCAAGGATAGCGCATCACAAAAGCTGATCAGATAGTCCCAAACCCTAGCCAAGAGATATTCAAGCCAAAACTGAGAACTTGTTGTTGTTGCAATTGCACCAGCTCTCCCTCCAAACCTGCGCACCAAACTGCAGCTGCAGTGCGCACCAAACTGTAGAACTGCAATTCTGAGATGCTGTCAAATGAGAACTGGCACCCTGTATTTATAGTAATCCCGCCAGTTTGTTGGGGCCGACTTCTCCTTCTGGGTATGTGTCTGTTCATTATATTATTATTAATTCTAGTTGACTTCTTCTCTTGGAGGCTAATAGCCTAATATAAATTTTCTTCTTGAGTCGACAAGGCTTCTAGGGTTATTAGACAACTCATTAGGGTTTCTCTTGCTTTCCAGAGTCTTCTATTCTTGTCAGGTTCACACATGGGGGTAAATACCTCCCGCAAATACCATAATATTAACACTCCCTCCTAGCTAGAGAGGTATTTACAGGTAATGGACTTGAGCACAAAACATACCATTTACCCGGTAGCATCAATATAGTCATCTAGACTATTTCATGACTAGATCATGAGCATCACCATCACCATCAGCTACATCATCTCTCGAAACCATACTTCATCTGAGTAGTTAGATATGATGTTGGATAAGTCACTCTCACCATGGAGTGATACAAGATGAGTAAAAGCTCTGAACTGTTTTCCATCTGGAAAATCTATGTTCATCATTCATCTGAATGATCATCTCCAATAATCTACTGATAGTCTTCAAGGAAATTAGAACAAGGATAGAACACACCTGTGTCTATTCATAGTAGTACACAACTACAATCTAGTGGTTAACTACCACATCAAGTAACACACAAGTACTTGATCAACAACGTATAGTTGCGAGTAGTGAAACACATTCACCATAGT
>ML786816.1:218468-248484 GCA_009831015.1 Picea engelmannii | reverse complement strand
GATGAGTCAAGATGGGAGATGTAGGGTATCAAGTGGTCTTTTATGGAATCCATTATGATACTCATGGCATTGATGTCAACGTCTTTGAACTTCTCCATAGCTGCAACGTTCTGCGGTTCCTTCTCTTCTCCTTCTTTAAACTCCGGCTTCACGATCTTTCCTTTCACAATATCCAACACTTTATTCTTCACAAGGATGAGGTCAATCCTTGTCTTCCATGCTCTGAAGTTAGAGGCTCCATCTAGCTTGTTCTCAGACTTCATAGAATTCGTCATGGCTTGCTTGACTTGGTCAAACCCTAGATTTGACCGAAAATCCAAACTTGACGTCTTGGCCTTTTGAGAGTACCAGGAGATGCGTTGGGCTAGGGCGCACTGATCTATCCGGAGATTAGGTCAATCTCGTCACTTAAGGTGCCTCGACAAGAGGTTTTAGGGTTTTTGCAACTGCTTCTACTGGTAACCCTAGCTGCAGTGCTTTTGGAAGCTGCTCCTGCTAGTAACCCTAGCGACAGTTCCTCAACGAGCTCAATGTCTAGCAGTTATGTTTCCTTACAGCGTTTTAGGCTGACTAAAGGGGTGTGGGCCCATAACCTGTTAGAATATAGAAGATGGTGTGCTCGTTTTACCATTGACGATACCTTCATCACCCAACCACATGTCGAAGCCTCCCTCCGAGCACTTTAACCTTGACTTGAGAATTCCTCCGGAAGAAAACCCTAGGCTAGATAGCCAAACAAGAAGTAGCGCATCAATCCCCAAGGATAGCGCATCAAAAAAGCTGATCAGATAGTCCCAAACCCTAGCCAAGAGATATTCAAGCCAAAACTAAGAACTTGTTGCTGCTGCAGCTGCACCAGCTCTCCCTCCAAACCTGCGCACCAAACTGCAACTCCAGTGCGCACCAAACTGCAGAAATGCAATTCTGAGATGCTGTCAAATGAGAACTGGCGCCCTGTATTTATAGTAATCCTGCCAGTTTGTTGGGGCAGACTTCTCCTTCTAGGTATGTGTCTGTTCAGTATATTATTATTAATTTTGGTCGACTTCTTCTCTTGGAGGCTAATAGCCTAATATAAATTTTCTTCTTGAGCTGACAAGGCTTCTAGGGTTATTAGCCAACTCATTAGGGTTTCTCTTGCTTTCCAGAGTCTTCTATTCTCGTCAGGTTCACACATGGGGGTAAATACCTCCCGCAGTTACTTCAAGGGGGACGACATGTTAGGAACCTAAACCCCTAACTTATCATATAGTTAGAATAATATATTTCCATGTAATAAAGGTTGATACTAGTTAATAAGGCCTATTTAATAAATATGAACAAGTCAATGTAAGAAGACCTAATAGAAGCTTCTGTTTCCAGAAAGATCTTCCTCTAGAATGTTCGTTAGAAGATATAATTAGTATAAATAAGTGTAGAAGGTATGAGAGGGATTTGTCTTGAGAATTATTGCAATAGAGATTTTCTCTGTTGGAGGTTTCCCCCTTGAAGAGGAAAGTGAACATTGTTTCCTATCAATAAGGTATTATTTTGGTGTTGTGGTTCCATATATTTTGTTCTTCCACTGCTATATTTTTGTTCTCTGTTTTTATTCTGCTGGTATTCACTGCAATATTTATGTTTTCTACTATTATAATAGATTTGGTGCCTAACAGAATCCAGTAGTGAACCAAGCACTATAAATTGATCAACATAAGGTTTTACTACATAAAAGGCACCCTCAAGTGTAATATCCATCAATGACTTATGAGGACACCTACTCAATATGTGCATCATATTATTGCACACTTCCTCCCAAAGGAAATTAGGCATACCAAACTACTTGAACATGCATTGTATAGTTTTGACAATGATCCTATTTTTCCTCTTCATGAGTCTATTCTATTGAGGATTATAAGGAACACAATAATTCCTCTTGATCCCAAATTGCTTGCAAAAGAAAACAAATTAGTTAGACTTTCACTCCCCCATCAATATCACCTCTCAAAATTTTGATGTTATGCCTTATCTACTTTTCTATAGAAGATTTAATTTTGCAAAACCTATCAAACGCTTTTTTCTTATGTTCCACAAAATTTGTATCCAACATTTTCTATTAACATCATCTATGAAAGTAAAAAAGTAAGAGAATCCAGTTATAAAAGGACTACTCTTGGTCCCCACACATCAAAGTGAACAAGGTCAAGAAGATTCTAACCAGTTTTTCATCATTTGAAAAGAAAAGATCCATGTGATGTTTTCCCATAGCACATCCATCACATAAGCTTCATTTGTGCACTTTAAACTATGAAATAAACTAAGAAAATAAGAGAATACAATTATAGAAGGATTACTCTGAGTCCACACACATCAAAGTGAACAAGGTCAATAAGATTCTAACAAGTTTTTCGTCATTTGAAAAGAAATGATCCCTGTGATGTTTTCCCATAGCACAACCATCACATAAGCCTCATTTGCGCACATTAAACTATGTAATACTTCTTACCATAAACTCCTTACTATTTTTAAGGAATGATAAGATAATGATGGATTATTAAACAAAATCTCAATGCTTTATCCTTTCTTTTGTGACCCCAGGCCATTAACGACCATTCCATATTTTAAATATGATTAATTGTAACCAAGGGTTTCATGAAATACGCAAATAACCTGTGCTAAGATTTGAGAATAACCTATCTAAGAAAACTTTATAATTTCTAAGATTGATAAGGATTTTACAATTATGTACCCCTATGGCATTCTCTTCATTTTCAACTAAGAAAGAGAAATGGTCTTTAATGTCATTCATAATATTACCAACACTTTCTACATCGCATCATTATTCTTCTCACGATAAAGAGCATTTGGTGTTACTATTCACTCATAATGTGGGAATGCTAGTTTTCAAGCATGTATTAGTGGCTAATTTTTAATCCTCCATGTGATGCCATAGGATTGAAAAAACAAATGGTGGCACTTTTGCCTTTCAATATACTATTGGAAATAAAATTGTCAGCATAAATGTTCACGATTGATTATTTTAAACTAAATGAAATGAACAAAATGGAAATGTTTATGTTTTTGGGGTTCTTTTTCAACCATGTATCAACAAATAAATTGTAATCCTTAAATTAAAAAATCCAACAAATATTTGTTTATATACATTATTGCAAATAAAATTAATAATGTAAACCCAACTAAGTGATTATTCTAAACTAAACCAACTTGAAAAAATAACAAATAATAAATAAGTGTTTTTGAATTTTTTTTAATACTTAATAATTTATTGAAAAATAACGAATAATAAATAGGTGTTATTAAATAATGAAGATTGAAAATTATCCTTTAATAATATATTGTTGGAAATTGTTAAAAATAAAAACCAACAATTTAAACGGTGTATCTTTAATAATATATTGTTGGAAATTGTTAGAAATAAAAACCAACAATTTAAACTGTATAATGATAAAATTTAAACGAAAAGAAAACTCAAATTTAATTACATTAATTTTATATTTTACTTAAAAAATAAATAATCTACCTCTCCTTGTAGATGGCATGGTGGTGCTAATGTGTCATCTAAGTCACAATATCACACTTTTCAGGGGTCAATGGAAGATGGATAGAGGTATTAGCTCAATTTTGGAAAGAAGGTTTTGGGAGAAATCAAATAAAACTATGCGTGGTCTATGTAAGGATTTTAGAAAATCAAAATACCTTCATCGAGAGTTTAGTACCTACAACGAGAATCTATTGAATATTTGGCAAATCCTCAAATTAAATCTGCTCTACAAAGATGATTGAGGTCTTAAAACTTCAATCAAATAATTGAAGATAAAACCTTTATCAAGGATTTTATTAACCTTCCTCAAAACCTAGATCGAAGGTTTATTGGATATTTGAAAAATCCTTAAACTAGGGCTTATTTAAATAGATGACTAAGGCCTTAAAACTTTGATCAAATACTTGAAAATAAGATCTTGATCGAGGATTTAAGTAACCCTCTTCAGAAATCAATGATTTATCTTTTTTCTTCCAAGAAATTATTTACATCCACATTTACAGGGAGTATAACAAGGAAGCAGACCGCCTTTCCAAACAAGCATTGCTTGGGCCATCACGTAGATTAACTTATTATTATTGGGAAAATGAAAAGGTTGGCCCACCGAATCACCTTAAGATTTTTTAATTTTCTTCCTCCTACAGTTGGTTGGTCTATTGGTATTGTGTATGCTTTGAGATATTTTGGGTGATTACTCAGGGGAGACCAAAATTTTGTTATGTTGTTTTGGAAGAAAGGGATACACAGTTTTGTTTTTTCAGTTTATGTAGTGAAGGACTATTTGTAGTCACCTTCATACTTGTATTATCTCAGTTGAGAATGTTGAATCATAGCTATTATAGGGTTGGTTGGTGATGTTAAAAGTCTCTGTTTAGTAGGTGACTAGTTGATGTTTTTGGAACTGTGGGATAACCATTACTTTTGGTATGGTTTTGAAGATGTAAATGAAATTATAATCTTAATATAGTTTCAAGCAATTTTTCATTGGAAAAGAAAAGTAACATTAAAAATATCAATTATAAAACAAATCTAAATATGCACATAAGAGGGAAAGACTCTTTTAAAATGCATAAATTCATTATTGTTGAAAGTAACAATCTTAATTGGAAATTAATGCAAATGTTTTCAAAGAAAAAATGATTTTTTTATTTTTTTATTAATTCATAATTATTACATCCCCTAATTTCATCACTATAACCAACAAAGATATAAAACTTGTAGAAATTCAAAGATTGTAAGTTTGGAAGTAACTTACAGTTTACCAGTACCTACAGCCCCAACCATTTCTTACTCATATGGCCTACTCGTTGATGCCATAAACAACTAGATGAACTTTCTTCCTTAGATACCATTATTGCTTCACTTATTTTAGTGCTCCCTTCCAACTTGTAAATATTCCCAATCTTTGTTTCCTTAATTACCACCAAACTTCCATTGGACATTTTCAATGCTCCATCTTGACCTATATATTTATACCAACCAGAATCCAAAATACTCGAAGAAAATAAATTCTTTTTAAGTTCATATAGATGTCTAACTGCTATCAACGTTTTTACAATACCATCAAAAATATTAATCTTAATGCTCCCAATCCCAACAGTTTTACAAGAAATATCATTTCAGATAAAAATAACACCATCATCTATAAATTGGTAATAAGAGAACTAACTTCTATGTGAACACATGTGATGGGAAGCACCAAAATATAACAACCATTCTTCTTAGAATGTGAGATACTACAAACAGAGAAAACTTCATGAACCATACACGAGCTTGACTCAACTGGATTTTCTTTCTTACTAGATTCTTCCTTGGATTCTTCTCTCTTCCAACAATATTTCTTAAGATGCCTTGATTTATTGTATCTCCATCATTTTAGATTACTCTTCTTTTCCTTTGACTTGGATCTAGATGTACCTATCGATTTCTCCCCTCTTTCTTGAGATCAACCTCTAGCCACATTGCTTTTAGTGTGGAGGCTTATATACTAGATTTCATCCTCACCTCCTCATACAACAAAGCTCCCACAACTAAGTTATATTCAAGAGTATCAATTGTACTAAAGCTAATGGAAGTGACTAAATGATCCCAAGACTCAGGAAACAAACACAACAACGTCACTACCTTATCTTCCTCATTGATTTTTACATCCATACTAGTTAATTGACATATGAGAGTATTAAATACATTTAAATGATCAACAGTTTTTGTACCTTGTTTCAAATTTAGGTTGTGCAGTTGCCTATTTAAGTAGATTTAGTTGGTCAAGGATTTTTTCATATAGATGCTTTCGATTCTACTCCATAAGCCTGTTGTTTTTTCCTCTCCAATGATATTGAAGAGGACATCGTGTGCCAAACACAACCAAATGGTGTTGAGAGACCTTGCATCGATATATTCCTAGTCATCATCTATCGTACCCATTGGCTTATTTCTATTTTCATCCAATGCTTTGTACAATCCTTGTTGCACCAACAAATCCCGCACCTTGAGCTTCCACAACTCAAAGTTGTTCTTTCCATTAAATTTCTCCACCTCGAACGTTGTGTTCGTCATTTTTTCCATTCTCCATAAACAAAAAATAGGGGCGAACCTTTTTTTTTTATATTAAAATTTTTGGAAATATGTATCTTCACCAAAATGCAACCTCCACTATGGTTTCAATCACAAATATTTTATTCTCTCAAGGAAATTGAAAAAAAAATGAAAATTTATGCAGACTCCTCCTTATCTTTTTGAGTACCCTCAACCATCTTCAAATATTTACCAACTCTACTTCTCTGTGCAAACTCTCTTTCTCTGTGAGGATTCTCCTTCTCTATTTCCTTCTCCTTTGCTCACGAAACAATGCAGGCTCTCCTTCTCTCCATAGAATCTCCTTCTCTGCGCCCTTATCTTCTACGCACAAAAAATCATAGATAGAGATAAAAACAGTAGATCCTCAGAACCCTTAACTCTTCATTCCTCATGGAAAGAGCTGCAAACCCTTGGCTCTTCATTCCTCATGGGAAGAGATGCAAACCCTTTAATCTTCATTCCTCATGAATATAGTGCCATTCTGGTCTCCTTGACAACAAACTCTTCCTTCTCCTTGGCATCAAACAATGACTACGCGAGTAACCAATGACCATACATTCTAATACCACTTGTTGTAATCGAGCCTCCAAAACAACAATTAAGGAATAGAGAAAGAGAATGATAACACATCATAGAGATAAGACGAACACATGGGAAATATATCTCTTTATTGCTATGTCAACCACTCGAGAAATGGTTTTCAAATCTATTGAAGCACCTCACGAGCTTCTACATTTAAACATAAATTTTGCAAGTTTTTTCAAGGATATGGAAATCCAAATGCTTGAGAAACCTCCAATAGAGACAAACACACTTGAGGGAAACCAAAATTAATTGTAACTGAAAAGTATGTAATGTCGCCACCCAACAATCTCTACAACAATTAGTAGAGACCATCTAAGTAATTTTTGGATTCATGAATGATTAAGAGAGATACAACTCTCATGCAAACTCCATTGTAGTTAAATAGTTTTAGGGTTTAAGTGATTTTTTATTATAAAAGATTTTTTATCATTTTTCATGTTTGAAAAATTTAAGGTTAAGTTAATTTTAATTTTATATATTAACAAGTAGTTTACCTGCAAAGTGTTTACAAAATTATTTTATAGAAATAGATATGTATTTATATTCAAAAACTATGATTAAATCATACAATGAGGTATTACATTTAATAAACATAGTTTTTAGACAAGAGAGAACCGTGTAGTCTTTTGAGAATTGGGGGTTTTAAAGCACTAAGTTTCATTTTTTTAAAACTCTACAGTATCATTTTAGAGCTCGGTTCACATGAATAGAGGCAAACAAATTAAGATAATAACTAAGTACTAAAATGATACATTTGTAAAATAGGTTACGATGGTTGTTTTGAGTTATATATGCCATCATATATTAAGGTAGATTACATTTTTTCTTCTTGACTATTTTTTTCCCGCTCCTCCCAATGATCTTGTAGTGAGGTGGCATGTTCTTGTTCTTGTAGTGGGGTAGCATGCTCCTGTTGTACCCCTTCATCATGATTGATTGTGTTGATTTCTTACTCTATTAGGTGAGATTACAAAAGTTCCAAGATATATAGATTCACTTCAATTTGCTCCACTTGATTTGTCTAGTTCACCCAAGTATAGGGAGTGGCTTGTCTAGACTTTGTTTTTTCTATTTCATCAGGATTTTTAGTTGGTAGAGATTTCTTATTTAGAGAGGAACATGGAGATATGCTTTTCCTTTTGGCTTGGGCAGGTGCCACACACAAAGATGGGAGCACCTGCTCAATGGTCTAAGGTGGAATTGGTTGGATGATTGTCAGGAGTCCTTACTCCTTAAATGAAACTTTCTCAATGAATCCACTATATTCTTGAGAGAATCATATCCCAAAAGTGTAGAAAGATATTAGGAAATCATACGAGAGAAAGTCAGAAGCCAAGTCACAAATAGGAGACAAGGGTCTCATGAAAATTCTATATTTGCCCAAAACTAAGGACCCACGTTGAGTATCCTATATTTGTCTTATGTTATATCAAATTCCACTATGAAAAATCCTTTGGAACATGGATACATGAAAGCCTCTTCCTTTATTTCTAGTTTCCATGTGTAAGAGATCCATTAATGAAGGTCTAACAACTTTGGCTAGAGACCATTGGTTCAGTAGGATAACCCATTTTCTTTATGTAATGAAGATTGTCCTATTGCACCTTCTATTACATCTATGGATGTGATTGACGCTTCATTATCCATTTTGGTGCTAGGGTATTAAGGAGAGGACCCTCCTAGTTTCCCTTAAAGTATCTCTTCCTTCAAGGAAAGGGCTTTTACAGCTAAGGCATATGCATTAGATCTTAAAGAGGGTGGAAAATATTCCTTGCATGAGGGACCCAGACCCTACTTGCCTACATGAGAGGAGAGATGAATATATTTTTGTATAAAGGAAAGGGAGGCTAAATGAAACTCTATAGTGTCAAAGTGGCAACCCTAATGTTACCTAAAAAAGTGCATTGGTCACTAAAGGGATGAAGCTTTGGTGGGAGGATAAAAGATTCATAAGAAATAACTAACAACTAGGGTAAAATCCTAGTCCTTTCCCTTAGGGTTTTGAGGCTCATCATAAATTTACTATGTGCCTACAACTTCGATAGATGGCATTAATAAAAATTTCAGTAATTAGAATTTATCATCATATAATTAGGATTTAGATTAATTAAGGTTTTTGAATATCCAACAAAAATTAATTAGAATGTGTTTAAGTTTACCAATATAATATATAACTAATATTTAATTAATGTTTCTTTGAGTTATTAAAATTTATTTTAAAAATATAATTATGAGTTTTGATTTTTTAAATTTTATCAACATTTTATTAAATTTAATTTAACATTTAATTTAATTAATTATAATATATAATTATTATTTAATTTTTTTTTTTATTAATTAAAACATATTAACATACCGTTCAACTTTCTTTAATTAGATCTACTTGGTGTGTATAATTCAGAGAAAGGGAAAATATCTTGGCTTGCACACTAACATTTGACATGTAAAGAGTTCTCAATCCGAGCGACATATAAAGTGTTCTAAGTCCGAACTATTTTGGTTGGTCATGATTCACTATTATTTTTTTTTTCCAATATTTATTTTAATTAAATCTAAATAATTTTTTTAATTAGAATTAAAAAAAAAACTTTATTTTTAGGACATGTTAATGGACTTAAATAAATCTAAATAATATTTTTAATTAGAATTTAAAAAATATATATTTATATGACATGTTATTGAATTTTAAATTAAAGTCTTATTCTTGGTCTTCATTAACATTTATGTACTATTAATGGATTTTAATTTTGAAATCTTATTCCCAATCTCAATTTTGAAGTCTTATTCCCGACCTTGAATTTCAACTTTGAAGTCTTATTTACTCTCTAACTTTGAAGTCTTATTAAGATTTATGCACTATCAAATGTGCGATTGGATGTTGATATGTTAGGTTATATTAAATGAAGTTGGATTTAATAAATACAATTATTGAAAGGTCATGATATGGTTTTTGGGGTTGGAGAAGTAAGTTAGGCTTTCCATAATAGATTAATGGTGTTAAACTTGTGGTTCCATTGCTGACCGAGAGAGAAGTGAGAAGGAATCGCTATAACAATCTCATGGTTGAGTGATCTACCTGAGCAAGATGTTGAAAGGAAAGTGTTGAAGTCTTTCTATAATGTAATGTATTGACTCATATGATTACGAGAGAGAAGTGAGAAGGAATCGCTATAACAATCTCATGGTTGAGTGATCTACCTGAGCAAGATGTTGAAAGGAAAGTGTTGAAGTCTTTCTATAATGTAATGTATTGACTCATATGATTACGGTAACTAGAACTAGGGGTCTAATAGGTTTTGTCAAATGTCAATAGATAGGTTTTGTTAAATGTCAATTAATAAATCTAACTATTAATATGTTTATTGATCTGTCTATTAAAATTAATGCTTACATTAGAATCGGTTTGGGTTTGTTGGAGATTGTTGTGTCACACACTTATATATATTTGGGTTTGTTGGAGATTGTTGTGTCACACACTTATATATATATATTTTAAATCTCATTATCAAGACCACTCCTACTCTTGAAGAATTTTATCTTAAAAAGCGTTAAGTATTTACATGTCTTACTTCATAGTCTTAGTGTCATAAATTAAAACTATGTTACAATTCTTGGTGGGGGATTAAATACTTGGTTGAAACTCTTATGTATACATCTGTGCTAAGGACCTTTGTTAGTCGCCCTAAGTGAGACCCTTGTCGCGACCTTTGTGATATAAACATAAGTTGGTGGATTAATAGCGTTAAAAGTACTTGAGACTCAACCCAACCCTTCGGTCATGGAAAACATAAGTGACAAACTATTAATCATACTTATTATTATGCTTTTTAGTCAAGCTAATCATGCTTGGGGATAATAAAGTAGGGTTGTTGAAAGTTATTGAATTTCAGGTTGAATGTACCCTGAACTCATAAATAAAATCTATCCCTATTCCACTTGTGGCAGTCTATCGGTGTGCCAAGTGTGGTTTTCTTGGAGTAGAGTCAGGAGGGTAAGTCCTGACCATTCCATGCAGTTTTTCGCATTTCCAATTCATTGTTAGGAAACTTCCGGAGGAAGGCAAGGTTACATGCTGGTTCAGTAGGGTTTTTTTTTTTTCTATTCTTAGTTTTTCGTTACCATCATCATGGGATGTCTATGTCGCCTATGCCACGTTTGATGTTCATTTCCCTTTGCTATGGCTTGCTCTGTCATTGAAATCCTAGTTATAATCTTGTTTGGAGTTCTGGTCTTTGCCTGGTATAATAGTCCCATTACGAACCTTGTCGAGGTTGGTGTCTTGTCGAGAAACCCATTGTCCTGCACACATTTTTTTTCTTTAGGATAAAATTTAGTTGTTGCTATTACAATAACCCTATTCTGATTTTTAGATATGGAGAATGCCACAGAGTATTATAACTTGCAACTTGGTCTTAATTCGTTTACTGTTTCTCGTTCCTCTGTTATGATAGATTTTATTTGGATGCTTGGCTAATGATGGGCCCCTTGTTTTTTCTGAGGGTACCCATCAAAGAGGAGAGAGTTGTCACTGGTCGCTTGAGACATTCTATAGGAAATCTAACTCGAAACCGAGTTATTTCTGATAAGATTTTCATACCCTATCCTTTCATCATTTACCTATGTAAGTTTGAGTTTTCTTTTATAAATTGTTTGTGGGTTAATGCAGGTGTTGTTTGACGTGAAATGGCAGGTTTTCTACACCAAATATTTATTCAAAAGTCTTGTAAGTATTTCTTTCTTTTAATGACCTTTTTCCTTTTGTGTTGAGATGTTTTTTCTCAAGTACTATACTAACTTCAGTTATTGCGTCCTTTGCTGACAGGGAATGGCTTGACTCCTCGGACAGGGTACTCAACCCTTAAAAAGGTACTTTGGTTTCCTTCACAGATCGTTGTTGTGAATGAAGATTTGATACCCTCGTTCGGCTTCAAAATTAGTTAGATGGTTAAATCGATTAAACCCATTTCGGTTTATAACTAGTTTTCTCTATAACTGGGTAGTTTGCATATGCAAGTGGGTTCTATAATTTTTATTGGATTTTAATTTTATAACAGAGTAATTTGTATATATATTAAAAGGGATTTTTTTCCCATTGCTTATAGAGTCGAGTTGACACAATTTGTATTACCGATAAATTATTTTATAAAGGAAATTATCCAAGCTTTATAGAGCTAACCAATTTGGCTCTACTTTTAAACTTATCGTTATCTTTTCTTTTTAACGAAATACATAACTTTATCATTCTGTTATATTAAGACCATAACAGTGACATTGTCGTATGGTATTTAGTTCATGGGTTTTATGTATGCATTCTCCTCTATATATGTTTATTCTAGAGATTCCTTATGGCCATGTCTATACATTTCACTTGTTTGTTGCATGTACTCAATTTCCTTTCTCTGTGTATATTTCAAAGTTCTCTATGATAATAGATATAGCATCCTTGATATTAGATTTTTCGTTGTATATAATACATTTTTCCTCTCTGTTTCTTTATCGCAAAAGATCTATTGGATTTGCATCTAGTCTGTTCATCATATGTATATTTTTCTCTCTATTCTTTGAGTCTGTTTAAACACTTCACATCGGATATAGATAAAATCATTATCTCTTATATTTATCATGGAAATTGTATAGTAAAATGATACATGATAACAATGTTATATATCCATAAACTTTAAATGAATGATAATTAAAATACTAACTGAATATATATAACTTATATCTCGACACTAAGGAAATCGAAATAGATTATCCATAGAATCTTGAAGAAATATGTTGGCACAAGGGAAGACCCAGGGTTCAACGCTTCAATAGAACACCAACAAAACCCTAACTACCGACCCTTTCGGCAACACCTGCGAAGCAGATGAAGTCTCACCCAAGGTAGAGGCAGGGGGGGTTGTAGGACTCATGTGTCTACAATCAAGCTGGGACACATATCTGTGATTATAATACTTAACAGAGCACTTAGCCAACAATATGGATTAATTTATGATTCTGATTCACATCGCAGATTAAACCTTATTATAGATCAACGTAGAAACAACCAAGATCAAGCCCTTAAAACTTCTTTGCACATAGAATTAGCTCAGATCTATAATTCATTTACACCATTAAGCACTAAGCTACAACATCATATGCACTCATTATACATAACAACAACAACACTAAGCAAATAACCACATAAACAACATCGCACAAAGCACATCAAGACACAGGATATATGTGGTTCACCCCAGTGTGGGGCTATGTCCACCAACTTCTTCTTCTTCTTTATTAGTCTTTAATCTCCTTACACTCATATGCTCCCGTGCACAAATCCACAAAGCCAACTCCGCAGTGGACAGGTGATCTGCGCACAACACACTAGATCCACCTTCCCCAAAATCAGGTCAAGACACATAACCAAATCCTTAATAGAACAAAGCCTTACACAGTCTGTTGCACCAAGAAAATTACAATCTCTTGCACTAAGACAAAATTAACATATTAGGGACATAGCCAAACACACCATGCTTCTTACATCGCTTAGATACTTATTTATACATTTACAAAAAGGCCTAAACATGGGTAAACCCATGGGCCGACATCCCATAACTCGTTACAAAAACCCTAAAACCCTTTGTTAGGTCCACAAGCCCACAAAACAAGCGAGATCTCATGATCTCAGCTCCACTTGGGTGCTCCATCTTCGACCAGCTTGTCGAAGTCCCAAAATTGGTCCAACACGACCAATGTTTCCTCAAAACTTGGTCAAGGGACAACAGGCCCCCAACACTCACCTGTGACTCGTCCCGAGTCACTCAGATCTTGACAATGCTGCTTCAAAGGCCTCAATATTAGATCGATTTGCCTCGACTTGTTTCTTCGCTAGAGCCTCCTGCTCTACAAACTCTTGAATCAGTTGCTATGTAATAGGCCCTTCCAGGCATTGTTCCATTGTTGTAATCATTTGATCCAGTTGCGAGCCTTGTCCTTCAATCTCTTCAAAAATTGTTCAGGCTTCATCTTGCACTAGATGTAATCTCTGTGTAACCTCCATGACTTTTCTCTGGATGGAAGTAATTTGCTGCTAGGCTGCACGTTGTTCCTGTGATATTTTCATCCTCTTGACTGTAGTGAGCATCTTCATCTACGCCTGGATGATGGATGCCTGTTGTTGCGCCTCCTGAAGATGTGCTTCCAGTTTCCTCAGCTCTAGGTCTTCTGCGAGGTGTTCATAGGTCTACGCATGACGATCACTTAATTGCTTACATTCTGAGGCGAGTGCCATGATCCTTTCAATTTCTCTCTTGGCAATTTCTTCCCTCTTATCGCGCACTTCATGAAGAGTGCTCAACATTGCTTGAAGCTACTGAATGGCCTCAACAAGCTTCCCTAATTGTATCTCGGCTGAATCTTCTTGCTCTTGTGCCAATCCTAGCCCAGGGCGAAGTGATTTAGTCACTTCTTATTTAACCATAGTCTGATCTGTGAGCAACTGGTATTTTTCTTTCTGGATGTTCTCTTTTTCCTCCTCGAACATCGCCCTAATTTCATCTTTCTCCTTCTGCGAAAATCAAAGTTTCTCTAAGACCTCCTCCTTCTCTTGCTTTAAGGATTATGTAGCTTTCTCCTTTTCTTCTTGGACTCGATGAAGTCGAGCCTTTGTTGCATCTGCTAACCTTTGTATTTGGGTGGGCTCATCCCCCAATTCAGCACTTTTCGATGAAGAAGGCGCAGTAGGTACTGCGTGGCTCGAATGAATGGCTTGTTGTATCTCCTTTAGCTCCTTTTCTATTCTTTCATACAGTGTATAGCACTTTGCTCCATGTCTCTACAATATATCCTATGAGGCATCCTCCACGACTGTAATGATGAGATCAACATCGTCCACTATGAGAACATTCTTTGACTGAGGCTTATTAGCTCGGGTCTTCTTTCTTGCTAAGGGTTTTTGCGGAGAAACCTTCCTTTTCTTCGATGTTTCGACCTTAGTAGGGGGTTCCTTTGGTGGTGTAACTTCAATTTTGTCTTTATTTTCTCCTTATTCCCCTCCTTTTTCTTGGTTTACTTCGTCTCCTCTTCCTCCCGCGGGTGAATCAGGCCTACTTTTCTCTGAGGTGTTGTCCTCATCAGTTTCTATGTTCTGCACTTCCTCCTTTTTCTTCTTTTTCTTCGCGCTAGTCTGTCCATCATGTTCGACTCGGGTGACCAAGGGACTTCCAATGATGCTGGGGTCGGACAGTTCTGCATCTTCCATTGGTACGAAGAACTTTACTGGCCATTCTTTGGTGATCTCCTCCATGTCTTCATCAGTCAGTTTATAATAGGACTGTAACACCTCTTTACTTTCATCCTTGCGCTCATTAATGTAGATAAAGTGTCGATTTGCGTGGAACTTCTCTAATGGTCTGTACTGATGCAATGTATTCAGGGTCATTAGTGGAAATGCCTCAATGGTGCGCTTCAACTGCTGGTAATAAGCATGGAAGACAATGTTCGACTACCATTTCTTCGACATGTCGTTTGTATACCACAAGGTGGAGAACCTTGTGGTCAGCGGCTCTGATGGCTCAACTTTTCGAAACTTCGCTCCTTCTGGCATCTGCCAAGTGAAAAATGTGATTAAAACCAATAACCAACTGAAATGGAACTCATAGCCTTAATCCTGTGCTTCACGGGAGTCCTTCTCGAGCTCGTTGACGAGGTAACTCGCCCAGTTCATTTGCATTCCTTCTACACACTTCCCCTGCGAGGTCTACTACGAATACAGTGACCTATTTCAGACGGTTCTTTCTGATGAGCTTGCCAGCTATAAGATGACAAGATAGGTGCATTGCTCCATCCTAGATGAAGGCTACCTTGTAGCCTCGCTTTCCCTTTTCGACATTGCCATAGTCTCCCTTTATGCATTTTTCCATGGAGTGATCTGAAGTCTTCCCTGGGTAGAACTGTTGAGGGTCTGGTCCCTGCATACTCAGTCCTGTGATGAGGTGGATCAGCGTCAGATCCACAGTGACACACCTGTCAAGCCACAGATAGCCTCCGTGATAGCATGATAGGAGGAGTTTAATGCAAGTGTTAACCTCCTTGTGTCGACCAATGTGAGGGATCTTCATCACGTTTAGGATCATTGATTGCACAAGGTCCTTTATCCATGGTTGGGAGACTATGCGTGGCTTCTTCCCAATCGTCTTCATCAGATACCTATGTGGTGCGAGTATCGCGTAGTTCTTCCTGTCTCCGAGGTTAAAGTTGTTGTTCTTCAAAGCTGGAATGTGCCCTAACTGGGATCCAACTGCATGTATCCCCTTCGGGATGTACGCAGTGATCAATGTGTACTCAAATTCACGTGGGATACTATCACGGTTAACCACACCAACCAAAGGCGGTATGTATTCAGGCAAGACTGACGGGATTTTCTTCACGTTAGCCAGATCATCGTGGCACTTTCTTCACTTCTCAGTCGCAGTTCGGCTAGAACGACATCCAGTCGAGAGGGATGCTTGAAATCCTCCAGTCGACGATGCTTGTATTTCTACAGACATAACTCTTTCAGCCATGAGCTCCACAAGAATATCCTCCATAGATTTCTCTAACGCGCTTTGTTCACCTGACATTCACACTTGTAACCAACTAGATCGGGTAGGCGAACAGACAAGCGAGGTAATCACATGGATGGTGAGGTCTAGAAATCACAACGCGATACAATGGGTTATTTGTTATCTCGGATATCACGGTTTGCAAAAAGTTGTCCGGGCATAGCGTCCGACGGGTTAAATAAGAAAGTGCCATAACAAATTCCTCCAATGGGTAGGAATGCCTCAATCAATACAAATATGTCCGTTATGGTGTAGTCCCAACGGTCCAATAATGGTCTTTTCGTCAATAACTACGTTTCTAGCCATTCTGGAGCATTAGTCTAATGGTTGGGGCGCCTCCAACGGTCATATAGATTCTCTGTGGTGAAGTCCCATTTTGCATGGTTCTGTTATTCCATCGAGGTTCAAGTTCTGCATATCTGCCTCCTACGAAGTCTTTTTTGGAACTTCCTATAGTTTTTCTAACTTGGATTTCTTCTTACTGAGCTTCCTCTCCTTCTTTCCTGTGATCTGAGTCTTTGGATTCATCTTTCCATTTGTATTCTTATTCTAACCCGATGAAAGAAATTCTCACTACTGATGTGCTCTTATAGATTCTATGGTTAATGTTCCTTCTCTTACTATTTCCAGTGTGGATATACTTCTTTCTTGCATGGACATGTTATTTAATCCTTCTTGTGTTCTTTCAACTTTGACAACTAATTCTCTGGTCCTTTTTTGCTTCGACTTATCCTCTTTTTCTTCTATTAGTCGCTCTATTTTTCTGGCTATGAAGTCCCTTAGTTCTTTCTTTTTATGTTCTGTAGCTTCCTCCTCTGCTTTCCTTCTGAGCTGATCCTTCTCAATCCAAGTCTTTCCTAATAAAAGTGGAAAAGGGGCATTGTTCTCAACAAACCTAATAACTTCGAAGTCCTCTTCTGTCGATTTTTCATGAGAAATCATAGGTATGTTAGTAACTCTTCCGCATAGGGTTATCATCTTTCCTTTAAACAAGCATATCCTTCCCAATGAAGGTATCATAGCAGGCTTTACCAAAATTTCCCAAGTTCTTTCTGGCATAATGTTCACATGTGTTTCTTCATCTAGTATACAGTATATGTCGAAGTCTTCTATTCTTGTGACTATGCATTGTTTTTCTTTCAAGATCTCTGACAAACTAACATCCTTGTGGTCATTCATTGCTTCTTTTAATTGTACTAACATAGTCTGAGCTTTCTCTGATTCTTTCTCTTTTTAGTTCTTTAACATATCCTTAGTTTCTTGACCTTCTTTATAGTTTTCTTGTCTCATGTTCATCTTTTCCACTTTAGCAATAATTCTTGGACAATCCTCAACCTCATGACCAATAGATTTACAACAAAGACAAATAGGACCTATACCGGGGCATTCCTTAGCAAGATGTCCCAATCTTCTGCAATTATAACACAGTGTCAATCCTCTCTTTCTTTTAAACGATCCCCAAACTCTCCTGTATTGCACACTGGGATCACAGTGTTGGACCTGCAATCTGGAAAAATTCTTTCTAGGTTCCTGCATCCACTTATTAGTCCAATAATTCTCTCTATGCATAGGAATAACATACTTTTCTCTATTTCTATCAAATTTATTCAGATCAACTCTTTCTTCTAACTATTCCCTAACATTCAGGCTAGGACAAAATCTATCAAACATACCTATATTCATACTTTCAAAGGAAAAAATTCCACTTATCTTACCTTTACCAGAGCACAAAGATTTAAGATCTTACCTCTTTCTTTCAGATCCAGTTTCTTTCTTAGCATAGAGCTTCGCAAGTCAAGTAGAATATTGCGCACTACAACAACAGATCTACGCTCAAATCTTTATGTTTTCTTCAGTTCCCAGCAATCACAGTTTAAGGTCCCAACAATGGAACCATTTGTTGGCACAAGGGAAGACCCAGAGTTATATGCTTCAACAACGCACCAACAAAACCCTAACTATTGTCCCTTTCGACAACACCTGCGAAGCATATGAAGTCTAACCCGAGGTATAGGTAGGAGGGGTTGTAGGACTCAGGTGTCTACAGTTAAGATGGGACATAGATCTATGATTACAATACTTAACAAAGAAATTATCCAACAATATGCATTAAGTTATGATTCTCATTCACATCACAGATTAACCCTTATTATAGATCAGCATAGAAACAACCAAGATCAATCCCTTAAAACTTCTTATCACATAACATTATCTCATATCTAGCATTCATTTACACCATTAAGCACTAAGCTACAACATTATATGCATTCATTATACATAACAACAACAACACTAAGCAAATAACCACATAAACAACATCGCACTAAGAACATAAAGACACAGGATATACATGGTTCACCCCATTGTGGGGCTACGTCCACCAACTTCTTCTTCTTATTTATTATTCTTCAAGCTCCTTACACTCATATGCTCCTGTGCAAAAAGCCACAGAGACAACTCCGTAGTGGACAGGTGATATGCGCACAACACACTAGATCCACCTTCCCCAAAATCAAATCAAGGTACAAAGCCAACTCCTTGATAGCACAAAGCATTACATAGTCTGTTGCAATGAGCAAATTACAATCTCTTGCACTAAGACAACATTAACATATTATGCACATATCCAAAGACACTGTGCTTCTTACATCGCTTATCTACTTATTTATACATTTACAAAAAGGCCTAAACATGGGTAAACCCATGGGCCGACATCTCATAACCCGTTACATAAACCCTAAAACCCTTTGTTGGGTCCAAAAGCCCGCAAAACAAGCAAGATCTCGTGATCTCAGCTCCGCCTGGGCACTCCATCTTCGACCAGCCTGTCGAAGTCCCAAAAGTGGTCCAACATGAACAATGTTTCCTCAAAACTTAGTCAAGGGCCAACAAAATAATATTCAAATTCATAATAGAATGGAAGAAGCAGATTGTAAGAAAAACCTGTAACTGAATTTCCTAAGGGGAAAAAACATATAAGTTGGGATATTCCTCCCAACCTTAGATCAAAGTTTCCTTCTCTGTCACCCCTGAGGTAAATCCCGATCCAAACTACCCAAGTGACCTCTTACAGAGTATAGGGTTCCAAGTTGTATTTGAAGATTTCCTGTGTCATTTGAGTACTTCTCAGATTTCTCATATGAATATGAACGATGTCCCATTCTCTTGTTTTTCTTTCATTTTAATATTTCTGTAGGTATTTAACACTTGTTCAAGCCTCCTACTCATTGACCACTTGTCAAATTTATTTTTGGTTCATTGACCACCTGTCAATCCTATTTTTACACATCTTCCTAAAAAACCTGAGATCTTGTCTCACTTTGGATGAGTTAACTCAACCAATCTTCGCCACTTGTCCCCCTTCTATTGTCACTTGGTGGTTCTCTTTGGATTCTTGGATTTTCTCTTCTAACAATCCTACCTCACGTGTGTTTTCTCTTTCTCTTTTATTAATAAATCAATAAAGATAAAACGACAATTTTTTTGAGTTAGATCACTAAGATAAAACAAAATGTGCTTTTAAAAAAAAGAATGAAATAAAATAATAAGTTTAAAATTTGCAATTTCGGGGTATTACATCCACCCCCCTTAGAAATTAACACCATCCTCGGTGTTATTCAATGTTGATCTCGATCATTCTGGAATAGAAATGTGTATGCTTTCTGCATATGATCCTCCATTTCAGATGTAGCCTCTTCGAGACTAAGGTGCCTCCACTGCACCTTTACATGTTTGATGGCTCGATTTTTGAGTGTAAACTCCCTCCTGTCGAGAATACGATATGACTCTACTGGGAACTCGCCCTTGGGTTCCACCTGTATCATTTTCTAATCCACAACATGAGGAGGATCATGTATATATTTCTTTAAAAATGAAACATGGAAAACATCATGTACTTTTACTGTGGCTGGAAGTGCAAGATGATAGGCTACAGGTCATATTCATGCAAGCACTTCAAAGGGACCAAAATATCTAGGAGCTAATTTTGTATACCTACCCGGTCTTAAATAACTTATTTTAGGCCTTACTCTTATATACACATGGTCACCAATATTGAACTCTCTTGGAGTTCTTTTGGAATATGCATAACTTGTCTTCCTATCTTGAGATTCTTTCAAATTATGTTGTACTTGTTTCATTTTTAGTTCCATTTCCTTTAACATTTTAGGTCCTATCATTAATCTATTGACAAGATTACTCTAGGAAACAGAGGTGTTAAATTTTCTTCCATAAAGAATTTCAAAAGGACTAAGTTTAGTTGAAGCTTGGTAATGATTACTATAAGCGAATTCAACCAAATGTAGATATTGTTCCCATTTGTTTGGTATATTCATAACATGCATTCTAAGTATATCCTCTACTATTTGATTAGTCCTTTCAGTCTTCCCATCTGTCCGAGGATGGTAAGAAGTGTTGAAGTTTAATTGTGTATCTAATCCTTTAAATAGGGATTTCCAAAAGTTTCTAGTAAATTCTGTGTCTCTATCTGAGATTACAGTTTTAGGAATTCCATGTAGTCGAAAGATTCCCTTCATAAATATATCTTCTATTTTAATAGCTTTATAAGTGGATTTAACTAGTATTAAGTGTGTTGCTTTACTTAATTTATCAACAACAACCATTATAAAATCATTTTATCTGCTACTTTTAGGAAAACCTGTTATAAATTTCATCCTTATAATTTCCCGTTTCCATTCAAGTACCGGTAAAGGTTGTAATAATCTAGTTGGGTGCCGATATTCAACCTTAACTTGTTGACATTCTATGCACTTTGCTAAATATTCAACAGTGTCTCCTTTCATGTTATGCCAACAACATTTCTTCCTTACATAGTATTTAATTTTTGATAGCCATGATGTCGAGAGTATGGATTTTTATGTAATTCATTCAGTATTAGTAATTTAATTTCTTCAGCTTCAAGTATATACAACCTATTTTTATATATCAATAGTCCATTTTTAGAAAGTTTGAGATCTTATTTTTCAGTTTCTGCTTGATTTTCAGTTAATTTAGATTTTAATACTCTAATATTTTGTATCCTTTTCTGCTTCCATCTTGACCTTTTCCTCTAAGTCAGTTTCGTAATTACTTCTCGTAACTGTATAAATCAGATTTGAATGTCGGCTCAAGGTGTCAACTACCTTATTTTCTTTTCCTTTTATGTGTCTTATCTCAAAATCATATTCTCTAAAGAAGGCTAACCACCTTGCTTGTCGAGCGTTGAGATTGTGTTTATCAAATAGGTACTTTAAGGCAATATTGTCTGAAATTAATAGGAATTTCCGTCCTATCAAATAATGTCACCACATATTTAATGCATGTATTATTGTAGATAAATCTAAATCATGTGTTACATGATGCCTTTTGTGTTCCTTAATATTTCTCGATTTGTAATAAATTACATGATTATCCTACATTAGGACTCCTCCCAACCCTTCAATGCATGCATCAGTGCATACAACAAATTCCTTGTATGGGTTTGTTATTTTTAGTATTGGAGATGTTGGTAGGAGATGTTTTAATTTTTCAAAAATTTCTTCTCATTTTTCATACCATATAAATTTGTTCCTTTCCTTTGTAGGGATGTTATGGGATGAGCAATTTTTGAAAACCCTTCAATAAACTTCTAACAATAACCTGTTATACCCATAAATGACCCGATGTTCGAAATATCCTTTGGGATTGTCCAATCCATAATCGCTTTTATTTTATCAGGGTCCATAGTTATTCCTTGTTTGGAAAGTATGTTCCCTAAATATTGAATTTTATGCTTGTAAAAATCACATTTACTAAATTTAGCATACAGATTTTTTTCTCTCAAGATTTGTAGAACTATTCTTAAGTGTTATTCATGCTCTTGTTCATTATTTGAATAGATTAGTATATCTTCGATAAAGACAATTACAAATTTATCTAAGTATTTATTTAGGATACTATTCATTAGACACATGAATGACGTCGGGGTGTTTGTTAACCGAAAGGGTATCACTACAAACTTGTAATTCCCATATCTTGTTCCAAAAGTTGTTTTGTATATATCTTTGTATTTAATTCTACTTGATGATATCTTGTTTGTAAATCATTTTTTGAAAAACCATTGCTCCACGTACTTGATCGAATAGATTATCGATGTGGGGTAAGGGATATTTGTTTTTAATTGTCATTTTGTTAAGTTGTTGATAGTCTATACATAGTCGTAAGGTTCCATCTTTATTCTTGGCAAATAGTATCGGTGCTCCCCAAGGAGATACACTTGGTCAAATATAATTTTTGTCTAATAATTCTTGAAGTTGATATTTCAGTTCATTAAGTTCCAAGATATTCATCCAATATGGAGCCTTTGAAGTTGGCCTTGCTGCTGGTAATAAGTCTATTGAGAAATATATCTCTCTCTTAGGATATAATCTAGGAATTTCTTGAAATACATCTTGAAGTTCTTGCAACATAGGGATATTTTCTATATCCTTTTTACTTTCTTCTTTTTCATTATCTATTACATGAACAACAAATACTTTTCATCCCTTATGAACACATATTTTAATATGTAGAGATGAGATCTTCCTAATACTAATGGTTCTTGGTATTCCTTTGATATTAATAATGTCACCATTGTCATCTACATAAGTAAATGTTTTATCATATCAATATATGATTACCTTATATTTTTCTAACCAGTCCATACCGATTAATACATCATATGATCTTAGTTTCAAAATATTCAAATTTGCTTGAGTTTTAAATCCATTCATACTGATTTCACAGCCTTTAACAAGGTCTGTGATTTACCTTTTTGTTCCTGTAGCAAGTTGTGATAATCATGCCTTTCCAAAAATTTCCTTTCGTAACTTACACATTTCTACCATCTTAGGTGAAACATAACTTAGACTAGAACCTGGATCAATCAAACTAGAAATTGGTTGATTATTCAACATACCTTCTACTTCCACCATGGAAGATTGATTATCTTCTCGTCTGTTCTCCAAGGTTGCACTAATCTTTGGGGCACTCCCTGCTATTTCACCAACTATAGTAGCTTCTCGAACTATATGTATATTGTTTTTTTTTTTATTCTTTCTGTGAGGACACTCCTTGAAATAATGTGGTTCACCACACTCCCAACATTTTACTAATTCTTTTTGGGTAGTTTCTTTGTTATAAAACATTGTTGGTTTTGCATTTTTGCTATCATATGGGTTATAAGGCTTGTTATTTCTGTAGTTATTTCCGTGAAACCCTTTTGAAAATTTCTTCTTTAAAAACTCTCCTTCTTTTCTTGGTGGATCAAACCTTTTCAACTTTTTTTCCCTTCCAGTTTTTAGTATTTTAATTTCTGGTTTTATATTGTTCAAAACACAATTTATCTTTACACATAGCTTCCTCTAAAGTCTTAGGATTGTCAAATTCAATCCTGTCTTTATATGAGGCTGGTAGGAAACTCAAGAAGCGTTGTATCTTTGGTTTTTCATCCACAATATATGGTACATAGCGTAATAAGCTTAAAAATTGGCTACAAAATTCCTTCATGGTTAAATTTCCCAATTTCAGTTCATAAAATTATTTATCCTTACTTTCATAATATTTTTCTAATATATATTGTTTCTTAAATTATCTTTTAAGAGTTTTCCAAGTGATTTTATGTTCCTTAATATTCTTTACCCGTTTTATATCTTTCCACCAAATATCTGATTTTTCGGTCATATTATAGATAGTCATTCTTTCTTTAAGTTCACTTCAATAATTATATATATGGAAGTATTTTTGCATCCCCCAAATCCATGCTTACTTACGCCTCTTCTCCAGTCTTAATCTCACCATTAAAAATTGGAGGTTTTAATTTCTTAAATTCTCCTATAATTTCCTCATGATGCTTATGTTTCTTTTTAGTTCTTTGTTCCAATTTGGCACTGTCCTCACTTGAAGTTTTAGTTTCGCTAAAAACAAATTATGTCATTGATTCAATGTATTCAAATTTCCTAGACTTCTTCTTGTGTAGATCAGTTTTTGAATTACTGGAAAATTGACCTTTATTCTTGCTAGAATTATGATTACATAACTCGTCTAACAGTATTGCATTAATTTATTCTTTCGTCTTTATAAGTTTTTCATTATATGCTTTAATAGTTTTGAGTTAATCTCTTAGACCTTGTACAATATGAATTAATTTTGAGTGTCTGCTATCCTTGCTTTCATTCAAACAAACCCATACATTTTCCTCACCAATATTTCCTTGTTTAGGATTTTCTGGTTCATTTTGATGTGATCGTTCTTCAGGTAGAATAGGTACTTCTGTTATCCTTCCTACAAATCACAATATTCTTCCTAGCGGTAAGAAGAAATATAACAATAGTAAATTAGTGTTTTTAGTTTAGCTCATAAGGCCAAGTGTGGTTCCTAAAGCTCTGAATCCATTATGTCACACACCCAATTATTTATTTGTTTTTTATTTATATGTCATCATATTAATAGGAACAATACTTAATTATTTAAATCTCATTATCAAGACCACTCCTACCCTTGAAGGATTTTACCTTAAAAAGTACCAAGTACTTACATGTCCTACTTCATAGTCTCAGTGTCATAAATTAAAACTATGTTACAATTCTTGGTGGTGAATTAAATCTTTGGTTGAAACTCTTATGTATACATTTGTGCTAAGGACCTTCGTTGGTCGCACTAAGGGAGACCTTTGTCTCGACCTTTGTGATAGAAACACACGTTGGCGGATTGATAGAGTTACAAGTACTTGAGACTTAACCCGATCCTCTGGTCATGGAAAAAATAAGTGAAAAACAATTAATCATACTTATTATTATGCTTGTTAGTCAACACTAATCATGCTTGGGGATAATAAAGCAGGTGTTGTTGACAATTATTGAATTTCGGGATGAATGTACCCTACGCTCATAAATAACATCTATCCCTATTCCTCTTGTGGTAGTCTCTTTATGTGCCAAGTTTGGTTTTCTTGGAGTAATAGCCGGGAGGGTAAGTCCTGACCATTCCACCAAGTTTTCGCATTTCCAATTCATTGTTAGGAAACTTCCTGAGGAAGGTGAGGTTACCTTCTGGTTCACTATGGTTTTTGTGTTCTCTATTCTTAGTTCTCCTTTACCATAATCATGGGATCTCTAAGTTGCCTATGCCACCTTTTATGTTCATTTCCCTTTGCTCTGACTTTCTCTATCATTGAAAGCTCAGTTATAATCTTGTTTGGAGTTCTGGTCTTTACCTGGTTTAGTAGTCCCATTACAAAATATATTGAGGGTGGTGGATTGTCGAGAAACCTATTGTCCTGTGCCCATTTTATTTCTTCTAGATAAAAATTAGTTGTTGTTACCATAACATTATTCTGAGTTTTAGATATGGAGAACGCCACAAAGTATTCTAGCGTGCAACTTGGTCTTAATTCGTTTAATGTTTCTCATTTCTTTGTTATGATAGATTTAATTTGGATGTTTATCTAATGATGGGTCCCTCGTTGTTTCTGAGGGTACCCATCATAGAGGAGAGAGTTGTTGTTGGTCGCTTGAGGCATTTTATAGGAAATCTAACTCGGACCTGAGTTATTTCTGGTAAGATTTTCATACCCTATCCTTTCGTCATTTACCTATGTAAGTTTGGGTTTTATTTTATAACTTGTTTGTGGGTTAATCCAGGTGTTGTTTAACCAGAAATGGAAGGTTTTCTACACCAAATATTTATTCGAAAGTCCTATAAGTATTTCTTTCTTTCAATGACCATTTTCCTTTTGTGCTGAGATGCTTTTCTCGGGTACTATAATAACTTCAATTATTGCATCCTTTGCTGACAGGTAATGGCTCAGCTCCTCGGCCAAGGTACTCAACATTTAAAAAGGTACTTTGGTTTTTCTCATAGATCCTGTAATACCCCTGTTTCCCCCAGCTTGGAATTAATCATTAATTATGATTCCCATGCTATGGCATGTGAACTTTGTAAATGTATCATTGTCTAGATTTTCAATAACTAACTGTGGGGGTGAAGCATTGAAGTACTGGCCATGATATAAATAGAGGAAAGAGTGAGGAAATTGTAGAGAGGGTTTATTATGTCAAAATGACCCAAATTATCCTTGCTGAAATAATAAGCCTCATCTTGATCCAAAAGAAAAAACTAGTTAATGAAAGAAGGAGAGGTGGTTGAACAATCAACTACCCCAATGAATGGAAGCATGGAGAGTATGGCTGAGGATATAGAAAACTGTCGGCCGGAAGTACCACCGAGTGCAGTTTTCTGTAGGCCTATATTGACCTGAGTTCCTTCTGAAAGAAGGAAGAGGACAGGTCAAGAACCTTCCTGGGGGGGGAGGGGGGGGAGGGCATGCAAGAGTACACACAAAAGCAGACAAGGGAGAGACCATGCCCACGAGGGGGGTGTCTTTGACCTGGATATGTAGAGAGAAATAATAAGAGCACATGAGGGATCTCTAATTGAGAAGAATAAATGGAAGAGTAAGATGTTCTGGTTACTGGAGAGAACAAGAGAAAGGATCTCTGAGAGTTTGCAGAAAACATGACCTGAGCAGGAGGTCACGAGTTTGATGTTGAGGGAGCATATGATAAACCTCAAAGAGGCTGTGATAGATAAAGAACCTCTGAGAAACTGCAAAAGTTCCCTAGTGATATCATGGCTTAGCACGGGGGTGGCCAAAGCGCTATGAATGAAATCCTATGAGCCTACGGTTGGGTGAAAGGCAAACACCCATAGTCAGTTGGTTGGCGATCGACTGTAATAGATAAGTATTTCATATATCATGTGTACTAGAATTGAAATGAGTGGTTGGATGACTGTGTCTATGAATAAAATTTGCATTGTATGATTAATATTAAAAATGTGTATTGTGTTGGCAAATATTTAACAGACAACGAATGGCAAATATTTAACAGAAATCGAATGTTTGTCATTGATGGAAAGTAGCATAAGTACAGGAAGAATGTATAGAGGATTGATGGCATGAGTACAAGAAGTTTGTAACAGACAGGCAAACAAAAGATAAGTTCAGGAAGATCGAATGATCGAAGGCAACACAACTAGGAAAACATAAGATAAGTTCAGGAAGATCGAATGATCAAAGGCAACGCAACCAAGCAAACAGAAGATAAGTTCAGGTTGATCGAATGATCGAAGGCCTGTAAAGCTTGAGAAGCATTTCTGATCGTTGGATCCATTCAAAATTCCCGAAAGAACGAGGGTCGTTAGATCTGAATGTAGACAAGAAGAGATCGTTGAAGAGGAGGACATATCTCAGGCGTTATATCCAAGCGCATGATCCGACCATCATTGGATCAAGAAGAACCTACATGTCCTTTAAGGTACAAGGAGAAGCGGGCGTAATCGCGATATGAAAAATCGTGACTTAATATGAGTCGTCAGATCAAGGTCAAATCTGGACCGTTGATTCCAGTCCATGTCGGGGTTTCGAGGATCGCGTGTTGGAGATGTCAAATAAATAATGCAACAAGAATGCCGATTTCGCGATATGTGAAATTGTGATTCAATCACAGTCGTTGAATCGAGATCAGATCTGGACCGTTGATCTGACCCCATGTCAGAGTTTCGTGAATCAGGACTTTGAAGTGACAAAAACAGTGGACATCAAGGATGTCGAAATCGCGATTTAATCGCAGCCATTGAATAGAGATCAGATCTGGACCGTTGATCTAACTCCATCTCGGAGTTTCGCGAATCACGACATGGAGAGGCAAAGAACCCAATGCAACAAGAATACCGAAATTGCGAAATCACRATTCAATCATAGCCATTGAATCAAGATCACATCTGGACCATCGAATCATAGGACATGTGGCAAGTGATCGAAATTTCGCTGACTTGGGGTCAACGGAGCATAGTGTCGAAAATCACGAAATGAGAAATCGCGAAAGCACTTCTTGCATAGGCGCTTGGTTATGACTATAGTCATATTGGGGAAGGAGCTAGTACAAAAAAGTTCTGTATCGGAACTTCGGAGATCGCGAAATGAAGTGTCGAGACACTCAGCACAGGATTGTCGAAATGCCGAAACCCGATTTAAAGGAAATGAATGCAAGATCTCATGAAGCCAATCCAACGGTGCAGGTGAACTTGGAATATGATCAGAAGGTTGTTGTTCTCTCTCTCAGTTAACCCCTCAATTACGAATCCGTTAGTGAAACAGATTCATGATTGCGAATCTGTTGGTGTTTCAGTTGCTTGGACAATTGTCTTTCTTTTGCCTAAGGAAATGTGAAGTGCAACCGCCGTGGAGACGTGTATAAAAGAAAATGAGACAGACTATGGATGGTTGGTTGTTCTGTATGAGAAAAGAATAAAACTGTAAGAAAGGGAAAATCAGAAGGTGCAAAGTGAGATGGAGAATATGCATAGCGTGAGATGAAACTCAGAGAAGAGTAAAATATGATGAAGAGAAGTTGAAGCAGAGCAGAATGACAAAACGAGTTAATGCAGAGCATGCCTGTTGAACAGATAGAGGAAGAGAAGAACATAAGAACAGTTTGTAGAAGACCATTTTTACAAGAGCAGAATGACAGAACGAGTTAATGCAGAGCAGACCTGTTGAACAGACAGAGGAAGAGAAGAACAGAAGAACAGTTTGTAGAAGACCAATTTTACAAGAGAAGAATGACAAAACGAGTTAATGCAGAGCAGACCTGTTGAACAGAAAGAGGAAGAGAAGAACATAAGAACAGTTTGTAGAAGACCAGTTTTATAGAACAAAGAAAGATTGGTAAGAATTAATTTATCTGCATAGTTGACTGCTTATTTATTCATTTAATATTTTAGGGAGGTTGGGAGGTGCTCGAGAGGAATGTTGTCCTCAGAGGTTCAAGTGGGAGGTTGAACATAGGAATTTGTAGTTTCCATCTGATTACAGCCAGAGAAACTAGGGTGGCAGGGTGGTGCAAGGGAGAACAAGTGTTCTCTGTTATACAGGTTGGAGCCTGTGTAACTGGGAGTTGGTGCTTCCATCCAGTTGGTGCTGGAACATATAGGGAGTTGGTGCTTCCTTCTAGTGGGTGCTAGAGAAACCAGAGAGTTGGTGCTCTCAAACAAGTTGCAGCTTGTAAAAATAGAGGTAGCAGCCTCACATTGAGTTGGTGCTCAATTAAAGATGATGTATAGAACTTAAAAGACTGCCTATCATTTTGAAGAAGAAGAGGTTTTCTCCCTTTATGGGTTTCCTCGTGAAAATAATTCTCTGTGTATACCTTATGTGTGATTGATGCTTTTTACTTTTACTGTCCATATGATGTATAATGTTGATGATCACTTGAAGAAATATTAAGAATGTTTTAATAGAATTATAATTGTTTAAGCTCAAAGACAACTGATTCACCCCCCCCCCTCTCAGTTGTATTAGTAATTTAAACAATTGGTATCAGAGCAGGTTCCTTTTATTCAAAGGTAGATCTGTAAGCTTAAACATGACAAGTCATGAAGGGACTTTAGCCTCTAAGCCCCCTCTGTTTGATGGAACAAATTTTGCCTTCTGGAAGATTAGAATGAGAACATATTTAATGGCCTTGGGTGTTGATGTTTGGGATGTAGTAGAGACTGGATATACAAAACCTGTTGTGATAGCCTCCAAGGATGATAAGTTAGAGTTTAGTTTTAATGCTAAGGGGATGAATGCTATCTTGAATGGACTTGCTGAAGCTGAGTTTGTAAAGGTGATGCATCTTGATACTGCCAAAGCAATGTGGGATAAACT
>ML786816.1:187780-209221 GCA_009831015.1 Picea engelmannii | reverse complement strand
AACAAAGATAAATCCAGTACTAGAGAAGCATCTTTTAAAGCAGACAAGAATACTGATTCAGAATTAGATGATATTGAGGCAAAATTTGTGAGAAGGTTAAAGAAAGGATCAAGAAAATATCAAGGGAAGTTTCCCTTTAAATGTTTTAACTGTGGTAAGATAGGTCATTTTGCATCTAAGTGTCCCCATCAGAAAAAGGACCAGAACTCGGGTTCACACAGTTTGTATTATTGATAACTTATTTTATAAAGGAAAATTTCCAAGATTTACAGAGCTAACCGATTTGGTTCTATTGTTAAACTTATGGTTATATTTTATTTTTAACGAAATACATAACTTTAGCATTTTGTTATATTACAACCATAGCAACGACATTATCATCTGGTCTTGATTTTGTGGGTTATATGTATGCATTCTCCTCTATATATGTTTACTCTAGAAATTCGTTATGACCATGTATGTACATTTCGCATGTTTGTTGCATGTACTCAATTTCCTTTCTGTGTGTATATTTGAAAGTTCTCTATGATAATAGATCTATCATTCTTGATATTAGTTTGTCCGTTGCATATAATACAATTTTCCTCTTTGTTTATTTACCACAAAAGATCCATTGGATTTGTATCTAGTTTGTTTGTCATATGTATGTTTTTCTCTCTGTTCTTTTAGTCTATTTAAACACTTCACATCGGATATAGATAAAATCGTTATATCTGATATTTATTGTGGCAATTGTATAGTAAAATGATACATGATAACAATGTTATATATCCATAAACTTCAATTGAATGATAATTAAAATACTAATTGAATATCTATAACTTATATCTCCACACTAAGAAAATTGAAATAGATTATCCATAGAATCTTGAAGAAATAATATTCAAATTCAGAACAGAATGGAAGAAACAAATTGTAAGAAAAACATGTAACTGAATTTCCTTAGGCGAAAACACATGTAAGGTGGGTTGTTCCTCCCAACCTTAGTTCAGAGCTACCACCTCTGCCCACTCTATCACCCCCGAGCTAAATCTCGATCCAAACCAACCAAGTGACCTCTTGTAGAGTACAGGGTTCCAAGCTTTATGTGAATATTTTCTATGTCATTTAAGTACTCATATTTCTCATCTGAATCTGAATGGCATCCCATTCTCTTTTTTTTTTCTTTCATTTTAATATTTTCCTAGGTCTTTGACACTTGTTCGAGCCTCCTTCTCATTGATCACTTGTCAATATTTTTTTTTGTTCATTGACCACCAGTCAATCCGATTTTTACACATGTTCCTAAACAACCTGAGATCTTCTCTCACTTTGGTTGAGATAACTCAACCAATCTTCACTACTTGTCCCCCTTTTGTTGTCACTTGGTGGTTCTCTTTGGATCCTTGGTTATTCTCTTCTAACAATCCCACCTCACGTGTGTTTCCTCTTTTTCTTTTATTAATAAAATAATAAAAGATAAAACAATAATTTTTTTGAGTTAGATGACTAAGATAAAAAACGTGATTTTTAACAAAAAGAACAAAATTAAATGATAAGTTTAAAATTTGAAATTTCGGGGTATTACATTGAGATATTCTCTTAACCCCTCTCTATAAGTTTGGAATAAGTTGGATCTGACAACACTTATATAAGTGTATTGTATCTAGGTTTGTAAATGAAATAATATATAAAGTGTATGATTGTTTGTGCATGCAATTTATATTTCTTGGTATCATAGTGGGTAGCTATGGGTGTAACTCCCTCATGGGAGGGCCCATGAAAATGAGAAATATGTGACTGTCAATTTGTTGTATAAGTAGAATAAATTATTGTGTGAATAATCATTTATTATAAAAATTTGTGGGTGCTTATGTAAGTCTTTGAGTGTGTGTGTTCATTGTTCTGTTGTACAAAGAAGATATTTTCCTGCGTGTTGCTAAAGAGAGGTGTTTCCTGTGTGTAAGAGTGAATCGTGAAGGATTTTTCTTGTGTGAAGAACAACAAATGAAGTATCGTTGTATTACAACGTGACACCACTACAAAAAGGGAATAGTGTGAAGCCCAACATAACTCCAACATCTTCTCCAAGGGGAGAAGAGCACACTGGGTAGCCTTGTACTTCCCTCAATGGGGGAACTCTCAATTCTGATCTAACTATCATTCTCGCAGCTATGGTTTTCTCTCTCATTTGTGCACTTGGCCTCAACTACATGCTCAGATGTGCACGTTACTACAAAAGATGAATGGTTGGTGACTCATCCGATTGGGTGATTATCCAACTAGCCAACACTCAATTGAATAAGGAGGCCATCAAGACATTGTCAATTTTTGTTTACACATCTTCCTCTAAACTGCCACCAGGATTGGCCACCAATTGCCCCATCTGCTTGGCCGAATTCGTGGAAGGAGAAAAGGTGCAAGTGTTTCCCAACTGTAATCATGGTTTTTGCATGGAATGCATTGATGAATGGCTCACATCGCATTCTTCATGTCGTATGTGTAGAAATTCTTTGAATCTCTTTAGTCGAAACAAGAAACTAGAAGGTGCAGTTGTAATTTTTCAGGCCACTGAATCAAACAACTCGATCCACGTAGTGACAGAGAACACATATTCAACTCAAGCAATTCCTCCACATGCTAAAATGTTGGAGAGGACTCTACAAGAAGAGACGAGTGTTACAAATTCTTCATTGTCACCTCGGTCTTCAGTTCTATATATTGGTTGTATGATGTGCAAGTATGTAGTGAAATGAGGAGGCATCTAGTAATTAATAAAATGAGGAGGCATCTAGTAATTAATAGTATAAATTTTTTGAATTAATGTAAGTGTATATTCACATTACTTTGGTTTGTGAAATGAAGTATGAAGAACCAATTATAGAAAAGAGTAACATAATTTAAGTTGGTGTTTATTGATGTATGTAGTGCCACAAGAACATATCACTGGTTTAATTATGCATGTAACAATTTTTTATAGCTTGTGGTTCTTGGAGAATTATGTAACCTAAGAACAATGATTATTGGTTATAGTTGTGATTCTTGTGTGTTTATAACTCTGTGTGAAATAGGTCACTTTGTAAGATTGATTGTTGGATACATTCAATATCTAGTATGTTCTCCTATATAACCGACAAATACAATTCTCTATATACTTCGACAGATTGGAGCATGTCAATAGAATGATTCAATATTTAGACTGTTTTTCTATCAAATACGTCATTGATGGTGGTCAGAAGCAATTGTATATTCAATGGATGAAGTGACACCTCAAAATAAATGGAAGAGAAGGAGTGTAGTCTACTAGACTTCAAAAGTGGATATAGTTGCTAATGAAGACAAGACTAGACAAAGATCAAAGTTCGAAAAATGTTTTTTGTAAAATGTGTTTATTTAATTTTATTAGTATTCTTTCTAATGTAAGCATTAAGATACATTGTTAGAATATACTACTGCAGAGCAAAGCTAAATAAATAACAGTACTAGTGTGGCATAGTGGCTTCTTTAATACTATTGCTGCAAAGCGAAGTTTAGTAAATAATTAGTAGTAATGTCGCCAATCCCAACAGGAACAAAGCTTTACGAACCACCTTATTATAACAAAACAAAGATTTATGAACCACCTTACTATTGGCATATACATAAAACTTATACTGAAGCAGCGAAAGAACAATTTGAAACTAATGTTAGGAGTGTCCTGGTGGTGAGATGAGATGAGCTGAGCTAAGGAAGAAGAACTCTTGGTGGTGAGATGAGATGAGCTGAGGAAGAAGAAATCTTTTTTGATTGTCCAATTTCATTATTTGTTTCAAATGACCATTGATAAACTAAATCAATTTAGATGTTGATTTAAGTGTTGAATGGTGTAATTTCTCTTTCACTTATTTGATTGAATAAGTGGATAGGCATATTAAATGTATAGATTAGATAGGTGAAGTTGTATTTATTAGTTACATGAAAAATGGAGAATTCTAAAGAAATATTGTTATGTATTTTGAATTTAGTTTTATGTATGAATGTGAAGAAGAGATTGAAAGCTCCATTGTTGTGTGTGTGCATACTCTGTTTTGTCAATGATTACCTATGCTTCAAGTAGAAGCATTAAGTATTTCATTCAAACTGATTCCCTTTAATGTATATATTCTCTTCAAATGCTTTTCAAATCTATGCATATGCAAATAGTAACTTGTTTTCAAACAAGTACCACTAAACACCCACTAGTGATATGTACAATACAACCGATGGTGTTGGAAATTGTAATTACAAGTCAGTGAGATCTTCATGTTGTCGGTGATTTGTCTGTCAGTCAAAATCTTTCAGTCGTCAAAATGTCAATCAGACAGTCTGACAAGTCTGCAAGTGAAAAGTCACATACTTACTCAATAGTCAGTTGACAAGCAGGAGAACTATAAATGAAGCCGAATTCTATCTTCCCGAATTAAATTAAGTGGTTGAAGAGTCAGTCGTAATTATGGTTGAGTTAAATGTTTAGTCGGTCTTATCTTATGAAGGAAGTTTATATAAGTCCGAGTTTCTTAGTTAGAATAGATGGATAGATAGAGACATAGAGAAAAGGAGAGAGGGATGTAGAGAAGCAGTTCAAGAACCAGCAACAACTGAAGAGTTGACAAAAGAAGTATCAGAGCCGAAGCTCATTTTTTCATTGTATTTTGTAATCCGAACGCACTGCGCCGAAGTTCATTAATATCAAGTATTTTGTGTTTCTGACAAGTTTATGTGTTATTTCTCTATTATATTCCGCATTTGTAAATCATTCTATTTAGTGTGTGTATTCACAGCGCACAACAATCTGGTAGACTCTGCACTGCGCAATGATCTTGAGAACTCTGTCACGTAGCCTATTTGGTGCACAATATTTTAAACTGTGTTGCGCAGAGTAGACTGCACGCATCCCCCTTTACCCTTCAATTTGGTATCAAAGTAGGTTCTACCAGAACGAGTTTGTCAGAGAAGAAACTCTATTGAAATTAAAAAATGGCTTCTACCTCAAATCTGCAACCTCCCACTTTTACAGGCAAGAACTATGAGATATGGTCGTTGACCATGAAGGCTTTGTTCCGAGGTCAAGATGTATGGGAGATAGTCGAAAATGGTTATGTTGAACCAACATATTAGGCAGCATATAACGCCCTCACACAAGATGAGAAAGATGTCTTGAAAGAACAAAGAAAGAAGGATGGAAAGGCGTTGTTTTATATACATCAAGCCATGCATGAGAGCATACTTCCAAGAGTTGCATCAACAAATAAAGACAAGGAAGCATGGGATATATTACAAACCGCTTATCAAGGTATGGATAAAGTAAAAATTGTAAAACTTCATATTCTTAGAAGATATTTTGAAACTATGTCAATGAAAGATTCAGACACAGTAGATTCTTTCTATACACACGTCATTGGACTGGTAAATCAAATTAAGTCTCATGGTGAAATCATAGATGATAGAAAAGTTGTTGAGAAAGTGCTTAGAAGTCTTCCTCCTAAATTTGATACTCTAGTTGTAACTCTAGAAGAAGGAAAAGATCTGAGTTAGTTCAGTCTAGATGAACTGCAAGCTTCCCTTGTTAATCATGAACATAGATTGAACAGGTCAAATATTTCATTAGAAAACGCTTTTTCCACACAGTCATCTATAGGCCGTGGAAGAGGAAGGGGGAGAGCTAACTCTAAAGGCAGAGGAAGAAGTTCTGACAGAAGTGGATGCAGTAGCAATCCTGGAAATGTTGGTGGAAGAGGTCAAAATCCAAGTACCTGCCAGTCAACTTGTCAAAAAACTAACAAATCAAAGATTCAATGCCATTACTGTAAAAAGTATGGACATTACACATATGAGTGCAAAAAGAGACAGTATAATCAGAACAAGCAAAGTCAAGATCAACCACGCAACACAAATAACCAAAATCGACCTATGTTTATGGTGCGTGTTGTAGCTATGTCTAGCGCAGAAGAAATGTCTAATATAGTGTCACCAATTGAATGCAATGTTACTCAAGCAAGTCCATGTGATATATGGTATTTAGATTCAGGCTGCAGTAACCACATGACATAAAACATAGAATTGTTTTCTAGTTTGGATGAGTCAGTCCAGACCAAGGTTACACTTGGAACAAATATCCAAGTCACTGTCTTAGGCAAAGGCAGTATAAATATTTTAACCAGACAAGGAGAAGAGAGAGTTATGTCTGATGTATATTATGTTTTTGGTCTGAAGCATAATCTGATGAGTACAGGACAACTGCTACAAAAAGGATACAAAATATACATGGAAGATAATCACTGTGTGATTATGGATAAAAGCCCAAGCAATTTACTTATTGCAAAAATCTAGATGACAAGTAACATAATGTTCCCATTGACATTAAATCTAGTCAATAAGAAGAACACAGTGCAAACTGTTGACAAAAGAAAAAGTGCATAGTTAGACACTGCATTTACAGCAGAAAGCACACGCAATACTAATGAAGAAAATAGTGCACGCAGTATCAAGAAAGGAGAAAATGGCGCATAAATGAAGGCAACATTCCAATATGAAACACATGATGACTCCTGGCTATGGAATTTCAGATTTGGACATTTGAATTTTGGAGGTCTGAAACTATTACACACAAAGGATATGGTAAAAGGATTACCATTGATTGAAAAACCAGAAACGATATGTGAAGGTTGCATATTTGGCAAGCAACACAGAGAATCATTTCTAGTTGGCAAGTCTTACAGAGCAAAAGCTCCACTGGAAATAATACATTCTGATATTTGTGGACCAATGCAAACTCTGTCTATAGGAGGCAATATTTATTTTCTAACATTCATTGATGATTTCTCAAGAAAGACATGGATTTATTTTCTAAAGCATAAATCTGACGCATTGGCTTGTTTTTATCAGTTTAAATCACTTGTGGAGAAACAGAGTGGTTATTACATCAAGTTTCTAAGAATGGACAGAGGAGGAGAATACATGTTAAGAGAATTTCAGAACTTTTGTAAAGATCATGGCATCTACAAGCAATTTACAGCGCAATACACACCACAACAGAATGGTGTTGCAGAAAGGAAGAATAGAACCATCATGGAAATGGTGCACAGTATGTTAACAACCAAATATTTGTCAAATGAGTATTGGGCTGAGGCAGTAGCAACTGTAGTATACATATTGAATAGATGTCTGACAAAGAGTGTGAAGAATATAATTCCTCCGGGAGCATGGACAAGATCAAAGCATAATGTGGCACATTTAAGAGTTTTTGGTTGCGTCGCATATGCACATGTTCTAGATGAACTGAGAAGGAAGATGGACAACAAAGGATAGAAACACATATTTGTTGGGTATTCTGATGAAACAAAAGGATACAAGCTGTATGACCCAGTCGCAAGAAAAGTCATAATCACCTGCGATGTTCAGTTCGTAGAGAATGAAGCATGGGATGGAACCATAGAAAAGACAGTAAAGAAACTTGACACAATGGAGCATAATGATGCCGAGGATGAAGTATTTCAAACACCATACACATGACAGTGTGAAGCTCCATCTACACCTAGAACTACAACGCAAATTACCGCGCAGAATACTCCGGTAAGAACAACAAGTGCGCAGTCCACACCTAGAGCGCAACAAACACCAACAAGCAGTCTGAATACTTCTACTTCTCCAGATCCAACATTAGCAAGTTTGTTACCAAGAAAGACAAGAAGTCTGCATGACATCTATAATGAAGACACAACAAATTCATTTTCAGTCTTTTCTCTGTTTTCACAAATAGATTATCCATTAACTTTTGAAGAAGTTGTCAAAGAGGAAGCATGGGCACAATCCATGGATGAAAAAATCAAGTGCATAAAGAATAATCAAACATGGAAATTGGTAGATGTACCTAATGATAATGATGTCATAAGTGTCAAGTGGATTTATAAAACCAAGCAAGATGCAGAAGGAAAAGTACAGAAGTACAAGGCAAGATTAGTTGCGAGAGGCTTTACACAACAACTTGGAATTGATTACAATGAAACATTTGCACCAGTTGCGCGGATGGACACAGTGAGAATCGTGTTAGCAATTGTCACACAATACAAATGGTCAATTTATCAGATGGATGTAAAGTCATCATTCTTGAATGGAAACTTAGAAGAAGAAGTATATGTGAAACAACCATAAGGTTATGAGGTTCCAGGACAAGAAAACAAAGTATACAGATTAAAGAAAGTACTATATGGATTAAAGCAAGCTCCGAGAGCTTGGTATAGCTGCATAGATTCCTATCTCACACATAATTGATTTCAGAGAAGTGAAAATGAGCCAACATTGTACATCAAATCAAATCTGCAAGGTAATGTGTTAATTGTTTGTTTATATGTGGATGGTTTGATATTCACGGGTAATTTTGGCATAGAAGAGTTCAAGTCAGTCATGAAGGATGAATTTGAAATGATTGATTTGGGACTTATGGGATATTTTCTGGGAATAGAAGTGCACCAGTCCAAAACTGGTATATTTATCTCACAGTCCAAGTATGCACATGAAATATTAAAGAGATTCAATATGGTAAACTCAAAAGCAGCACCAACACCTATCATAATAGGATTAAAGCTAAGCAAGGAATATAGAGGGTCCAAAGTGGATCCCACACTGTTTAAAAGACTGGTAGGTAGTCTTATGTATCTAATAGCGACAAGACCTGATATTATGTATGAAGTGAGCCTAATCTCAAGGTTCATGGAAACTCCAAAAGAATCACATTGGAAAGAGAAAAAGAGAATCCTGAGATATGTGAATGGAACAAAAGATTTTGGCATAAAGTACTCCACTTCAGAAAATTTCAAACTCATTGGATACACTGACAGTGATTGTGGAAGAAGTATTGATGACAGGAAAAGTACCTCTGGGTACACATTTCATTTTGGAACAGGTATGGTATCATGGGCATCAAGGAAACAAACCATAGTGACACTTTCTTCAGTAGAAGCATAGTACGTCGTAGCCACAAGCGCAACTTGTCAAGCAGTATGGATGAGAAGGATGTTAAGAGGCTTGTTGAAGGAACAACAGGAACCAACTACAATTTTTTGTGACAACAATTCATCCATAATGTTATCAAAGAATCATGTGTTTCACAAGAAAACCAAGAACATTGATACAAGGTATCATTTCATCAGAGAATTGGTGAATAACAAAGATATCTGCTTAGAATTTTGCAGGTCAAAAGAACAAATTGCAGACATTTTTACAAAGGCTTTAGCAAGAGATGCATTTCAGCATCTGCGCAGTAGTCTGGGAATCCGCGTAGTAACAGATGAGTGACAGTAAAATGAAAACTCAAAATTTTTATGTTATTTTCTTTTGTAACTCCACTAACTTATAATTAAGGGGGAGTGTTGGAAATTGTAATTACAAGTCGATGAGATCTTCACGTCGCCGTCGATTTGTCTGTCAGTCGAAATCTGCCAGTAGTCAAAATGTCAGTCAGACAGTCAGACAAGTCTGCAAGTGCAAAGTTGCATACTTACTCAAAATTCAATCGGCAAGCAAGAGAACTATAAATGAAGCCGAATTCTATCTTCCCATATTAAATTAAGTGGTTGAAGAGTCAGTCGTAATTATGGTTGAGTTAAATGTTGAGTCGGTCTTAGCTTCTGAAGGAAGTTTATATAAGTCTGAGTTTCTTAGTTAGAATAGATGGATAGATAGAGACATAGAGAAAATGAGAGAGGGATGCAGAGAAGAAGTTCAAGAACCAGCAATAGCTGAAGAGTTGACAGGAGAAGTATCAGAGCGGAAGCTCATTTTGTCACTGTATTTTGTAATCCGAGCACACTGCGCCGAAGTTCATTAATATCAAGTATTTTGTGTTTTTGACAAGTTTCTGTGTTATTTCTCTACTATATTCCGCATTTGTAAATCATTCTATTTAGTGTGTGTATTCACAACGCGCAACAATCTGGTAGACTGTACACTGTGCAGTGATCTTGAGAACTCTGTCGCATAGCTTGTTTGGTGCGTAATATTTTAAACTGTGTTGCGCAGAGTAGACTGCACGCATCCCCCTTTACCCTTCAGATGGTAAGTATAAGACATTGTAACCATTCTTTAAATTAGGAACTGAAAAAAGATAATAGATGTTTTGTAGATATTGGTCGTATTGTTTCAAGCTATATATATAATTTAGCCTACAAAGCAAATGATGTAAAAAATTAGAGGTAAGCTTGAAACAATACACAAGATAAATTTGGATAAGTCTTCAAAGACGACACTCAAGACAACAACAAATAGATGAAATAATGCACCAAGTAATTGATTTTGGAAGAGAAAGAGGCCTGATTATGCCAATAACGAGGATGGTGAATAGGGCGTGGTTGACAACTTCTCATAGAAATTGGAATCCTAGAGGATTGCAGGGCACGGGGCTTCTACCTTTGTTGTATTTGCCATATCTTATGTGTATTCTCTCATTGCGATTTATTAGAAATTTCCATTCATTTTGTCTTCTACAGGGATCCCTATAAATCATATGCTTCCTTTAACTAAAATTGCAATGTTCTTTGCATTTTTATATTAGCATTTAATGTTTGCAATAGCGTTTTATGTATCTCGTTCATGGTTAATTTCGTGTGGGGTTTAATAAAAAGATATATGTTGAGAAAATTACAAAATGATGTTGGATTCAAGATAATAATAATAATAATAATCTATTTTTAAGGTCACGACCAAGCCAACACACCAAATTGGTGTATGAGACCCCCTTGTTTGTGGGATAAGGGACCCCCCTCCGCCCAGTGATTTGACTGGTAAAGTCTACGAAGGTATACATACCCTACCCCCCTTTGGCTTTGAACCCGTGACCTCTTAAGAGGAAACACATGTTCTTAACCATTAGGCCCACTCAGGTGAAAAGACCACCGGGCCTTTTGTTTTGTTTTCCTTCTATTTTTTTTTATTCTTATCGAAAATAGCATATGGATTATGTGAGATTTATATAAGATTTGAACTTTGACCAGTATATAAAGAAAAATCTCTATGTGGATCTTTAACGAAAAGTCACCATAATTAGTTTTTCATTACTATAACTGATTCATGCCCATGTGCCAAAAAGTATAGTTATAGATAACCTCTAGGTGCATTTACATTTGGATTTGAGATGAGTTTGGTTTTGGGAAAGTCACAAAAATCATGGTAGGGAGTAGGATAAGTGTTCAAAAATGTAAAAATATATGAAAACACTTCATGAAAAATTGACACAAGAATCACTCAACCATCAAAATAATTTTATTTTTTTTAATTAGGTGATTTAGGAATCACTCAACTATCAAAATAAAAATCTTTTTTTTAATAGGTGATTTAGGGTTTTTTTTTTTTAAATAGGTGATTTAGGAATCACTCAACCATCAAAATAAAAAATAAAATTTAATAGGTGATTTAGGTTGTGGTGATTTATTTTTATTACTAAATCATATGAAATTTAAATTTTACACTTACAATTAAATATTGAAATTACATATTGAATTGTCTAAAACAAAAATATTATTGGTTTAAAAATAAGATATAATTTAAATGTTTTATGTTTTTTATTTTAAAATATAAATTGTTAAGAACCTTTAGCATTAACCAAGCTAAAGCATGAACATTGCATTCAATCATATAGGGAAGATACATGTCTCGGATATTGTTGGTTTGAGTTTTAGAATGTACATCTTACCTAAACTCCATTTCACACAAATATATTTTGTTGAGAGTTAAGTGCATATGCGATTTAAGTTCGGAAGTAAATATTAGTTTGTATCTCAATTTACAAACTAGTGACTCAATAGATTGGCGACTGCTATTTACCTCAATTCTTTGAATAAAATTTCAAAATAGTATTGTATGTGAATTATGTGTTTATTAAATTATTTTTCTATAACTAGTATTTATTTATTTAATCTATTTTTAATTAATATTATTTATCTATAAATTTAGAAAACTATTTTTTTAAATTATATATATATATATATATATATATATATATATATATATATATATATATATTATCTTTATTATTATTTACATAACATTCATTAAATCTACTATTTATATTTAATGATATTATCATTATTTTTCTTTATAATAAACAAATATATTTATTGATTAATATTTCCATTTCCATTACCATAAGGACATTCATTGTCATCTTAGTGACACTTAACATAACATAATATAATTAAATAATATAATCAATAAACATAAATCTAAATAAAACAAAATAACTTCACGTAATCATACAATTATATATCAGTTTTAAAGAATTGATATAATAAATGTAAGAGGACTTTTTAGAAGGTTTTGCTTCTAGAAGGTTTCTCCTCTAGAATATTCTTAGGTGGTTGGTAGCACTATATAAAGGGGTTCAAACAATGTAATGATATGAAGAGAAGTATTGTATTGTGAGCGGTAGTTCAATAGGAGGATGCCCCCTCGAAGAGGCAAGTGAAGAGGAGATGATCTCTTCCATAATAGGATCCATTGTATGGTGTTGCCCTACCTCAAGGGTTTTCTTAATATAAAAGTTTGGTTCTTCTATATTATTCTCTGAATATTTGTGGTGTTTTTTCATGCAAGTATTTGGTTCTTAACAATTGGTATCAAAACACTTTCCTTGGCAAGAATTGTGGGCAATTTTTTTTCTATTTTGCAATTTTTTTTGAAAAAAAAAGGAGGGTTGCGACATTATGGATGATTTTTGTATATTTATGTGAAACTTTTGTAAAACTTGATTGTATATTTGAGTTCTTCTTTCAAAAATAGTTGATTTAAAAAAAAAAAAAAACATTACCCAAATCGAAGCTCCATAAGTGAAGATATCACATATTTAAAATCAACCGCTTTTGGGGGAGGGGGGTTAGTGACGACTGCGAGACTGCGAAGTTCATCACTTTTCACAGGGTGTTTAGATTGTTACTTGATCAATCCCATTGGATAGATGATTTTAAGAGATTTATTTTGGTATATTATATGTGGCCTTCCGGATGGATATTCGCTTTCAACTCCTCGTGGACCTGCAACAAAAAATGGAAGCCCTCACGACCAAATTTCAAAATTTGCAACGAGATATGGAAGCAAGATTTCAAAATAGTGAAGAATATTATGAATGTATCAAGAATTGTTTGAGGAGTGTTATCCTTCCGTAAGCATTAATATATGGCATTACCCTACCTCAAGGGTTTTCTCTATTTCTTGTGTTCAGTATTTTGGTGAATGATCTGGTGTTTATTGTTATTATTTCTGAAGTATATTTGTAGATCTATTTGAAGTAAATAGTGAAGAGCTCAGACTTGCAATGCATGAGAGTTATGTTAGTAATGTCATGTACATTGACATCATAGGAGAATATACTCAGGAAAGATATGATTGGTATGATTACAAGGAAGATTGTGAGGATTGGTATATGGACAATTGTAATTTCTAAGATGATAACTATTCTCATCTTTTATTTGATGAATCTACTCCACCTTCTGTAGAGAATATCAATGTTACAAATCAGGACCCAGTTATGATTACCAATGTCCATCATGCATATTCTATAGTGGTATTCCTTCTAGATTCAACTACGACCCTTTCCCACTATGTGGATGGATCTTCTTATTTGGATCCACATGACATATGTTAATATTTGGAGCATCATTTTCAGTTGGTTATTGGGTTCCAATATCTTCCGCATGGATTTCACATGAGCACTTGGACATGGGACCCCAGTTTACAATAGCAGTTGGACTACTTCAACATGTTGGTTTTCATTTCTCTATGGGACCATGGTTCTCTAGTCTACTTTAGCACTATTGTCCGCACTTATCCATGGGACCCTGATATATGGTTGTGCATCAAGCATTGAGGACAACACTTTCATATGTGGGATGGAATTTTAGGTAGCTAGAGAGGCAGTGGGGGGCCCAAATGACCCATAGTGATAATAGTAGAGACCATTCAATGTACGGTGGATTAGGTCCACTATAATATTAAATAAGACCCACTATAATAGTTATATATAATAAATGTAAGAACACTTCTTAAAAGGTTTTTAGCAGATTATATTTATAAAAGATTTAGGTTTTTAGCTTGATCACTATCTATAAAATATAAGGGATAAAAATAAAGAATTATTATTTAAAAAAAAAAAAAAACATAATTTTTATTTTTAAAAAATATTATTTTTTAAATACTCAAAGCACAAAACAACAAGTAGAAATATATGTCATAGAGATAAAGAAATATTTTTTCTTTAATAAAACACAATTTCTATTACATTATAAAAAATAAATCATATTTTTTAAATACTCAAAATACAAGATAAAAAAATAACAAGCAGAAATATATGTCATAGAGATTTAAATACTCAAAGCACGAAACAACAAGTAGAAATATATGTCATAGAGATAAAGAAATATTTTTTCTTTAATAAAACACAATTTCTATTACATTATAAAAAATAAATCATATTTTTTAAATACTCAAAATACAAGATAAAAAAATAACAAGTAGAAATATATGTCATAGAGATAAAGAATTTTTTTTTTTTTATAAAACACAATTTCTATTACATTATAAAAAATAAATCATATTTTTTAAATACTCAAAATACAAGATAAAAAAATAAGTATAAAAGCATACAATATTTAGAAGAGTATAGGTGCAAACTCCATAACTAATTATAGGTTAAAAGGAAAGTGATCATGATTCGTAAAGGGAACCATTTTCTTATATTAATTGGAGGTATCAATATCATGTAGTATTTTATTTCAACTTGATGAGAAAAGATGGTATCCAATCTTCTACTTTATGCCCCAAGGAAGGATTGGATTTCCCAATTGACTCTTGTGGTTGTTGATTTATCTCATTGTTATAGCTATATATTCCACCATGGATACATATGAAGGACTTACTAATGTTTTCATGTTGAGACACACCCTTCTTCCTTGGATTTCTCATATTTTGATGAAGGTCATGCCTTGCATGCCTAGCAAGGTACCACCAGTCACATGTTGCACTAATAGGAAGATTCAACTAGTGGCTAGTCACACCACTTGCAGCCTACAATCACCCCTATCACCTTATAGATTTGATGAGTTACAAGGAGATTAATGATAGGTGAGTTTCGATCTTGCATGGAGAGCTTGGGAATTGATACTAGACTCATAGTTCACGAATCTCTAGAGATATAGAAGCATCCACTAGCCTCCCCTATCAATATATAAAAGAAAGGTATTCCAAGGGAGGAAGGGAGGAAGAATCATAGAATAAAACTTATGCTACAAGTTTTCAACTAAGCTTTCTTGTAATCAATGTTCCTATCATGCCGTCCTTTCTTGTGTGAGGGCTAAGGAGGAGTTGGAGCAAGGATCAAGGACAATCCTCAATTAAGAATTAAGGTAAAACTTATTGAAGTAATGTCTCCACTTATTTATATATATCTTCATGGTTTTTCCCTTCCATTGTTGACGTATTCAACTATGCACAATGATAAATGGCAGATTTGATCGTCCTTGAGTAGATTGGATTAGATCTACCTTAGATTTGACATTCCTAGTCTTCGAGGTTTGAGATTGGTATTTCTTGCTCTCTTGTGTGCAAGAAGTAGGTTGTAGGAGTCGGAACAAGATTTTTGGAGCTACATTAGCCATGAATATGCACAGAAAACCACCGAGAATCATGTTTGAACCATTCTATTTTCTCCTCATAGAATAATTTAGGATCATATCTAGTAGATCTAGAGGAAAAATTTATTGATGTCTATTAAATAGTCTATCTCATATCACAGGTAGATCCAAGGGAGTTCTCAACTGTTTGCAAGGGACATTTCACCATAACAAAACTGGTAACTCCACTAGCGAAGGATCTTTTGATTATTCGTTATATTTGGAAAAATATGTATCTTTTTGTGTATGAAAGTTTTATGTAGCTTATTTGTCTTCCTCCTCATGGTATGGCTGTTTGGATCATTTAGATCATTAGAACTGAACTAGATTCGGTCCTTTTTCTTTATTTTTCTATGTGTTCGCTCCTCTTTCATAACCATAGTGATTGATGGAACCTTGTATAACTAATAGGGGGTGACTACCTTAGTCTGGTTTCTCCTTGCACCAAGTTAACAAGGCACAACATTTCTTGTGGGTGCACAAAAATAAGCCTGTAAGATGCAAAATATACTCATTTTTTGTTAAATTGTTTCTCTGCTTTTTCTTGTGAACCCTAGGGACTATTTTATTTGGTAAGAGGCCCTTTATAATTTTATTTTTTAAGTATTTTTTCATTCTTATTTCGATGGTATAAAAGAGAAAAAGAGAAAAATCATTTTATGATCATCCCCTTTGGAGCATTTTAGGACTTTTTTTCAAAGTTGCATTGGAATGTTGGTTGTAAATTCTGGGGTTTGAAATTGTATTTTGGAGTGATTGATAGTCCCATTTGGTTTTAAGTGATTGTTATTTAAGAATAATAAGACTTGATCCTTCCTCTAGATAAATTTCATTGAAAGAGAAAGTTGCTTCTTTTGCATTCATTATTTTGTTTCTTTTGGATTGGAAACCTTCTTCAAACATCACTAAAGTCTCATTACATACCCTTTGATTAATCAATTAGCCTAAAAAGGAAAGTGCTTAGTATAAAATCCATTACATTTTTTTATTTTTAGCGAATTGACATTAGAATATGATTTAGGGCCTTGGTTTAGGGTTGGAGAATACATTCTCTAAGGCCATTAAAACCGAAACTAGGAGTCACTAGTGAGAGATAAATCCATTAGTAGCAAGGAGCGCTTGTTGGGAAAGCTCCTCTAACACAATATTTAAGCATGAGTTGCACTAGAGAAAGTGATATGATATCCCCTCTCTGTATGTTTTGGTGTCCATGGACTACTATGTGTACATGGGTTTTAGAAGTGAAAAGATTCTCTAGGGGGAAAAACTTCTTGAAGCTTCAAGGTTAGTTTTCCTACCCATACATGTGGTTTCGACCCACAAATTTTCTTCTTGGTAGCCTATTGTGAAGTGGTATCCTCAATGACCATTCTTAGGGCATTAATAGAAGGTGGCTGCAAGAGGGAAGTACCCTCTATACATAAGACAAACACCAAACCCTTTTTTAGTTCCCCTAGAGGGAACCCATATTCACGAGGGTAGTTTCACTAGTAAGGGTTGTCACGTGTGGGTTACCATAACTATATCTCACACCTTTTCTAGCAAAGTCTTGGGGACTTGACATCCCCCAAGGGTTGGTTTTAGAAATTCCCCCTTTATCCCTTGGTATGCTTCTTGAAGCCTAGATTTTCTTTATGGTGAAGTCTATGTCTAATTGGCCATAGATTATTGTTTTTCTCCTTCTATTAAAACACATGTTTCACTATGGTTGACCAATGACTTTGCTAGTATCATTGACCCTTTACTCATACAGGTGAATAGACATTTTGGCGATTTGTTCTTTTTTTTAGTAATCCTCATATGATCTCAAGCATTAGCAGGTCATCCAACAGGGGAGGAACTACCTCTACATCTCTATATATGATGGGATTAGCCTATGACATCCAATTATTCCATTTGGGGAATGCCACCAGTCATATCATTTTCTTCCACAAATATTCCTAGTGATAGTATACCCACTATATCCACATCAATGCTCACATTTGGATTTGTTTCCAGTGGGGCAAAAGGCCTTGATTTTAATATCGGAAGTGGATTCCCATATATTTCTGGTAACTTGATAGGTATCCCAACAATACAAAATGTTGGTTTCCCATTTGATTAGAATTTTAAGTTTTAACATTTTGTCTAAACCTGCCCCTAGTGCTTTTACTAGTGTTGGGGGTAGTTATGTCTCCGGGGGCACCAATTTCTCTGGGGATAGTTATATGGAGGGATTAGTGATGTTATGCTCCATGAACACTCCCTTTGGTCCAACTTCTTGTCATGTGTCAGGGAATTCGTTTTTGAATACCAACCAAGGGACCCCTTCCCATGGGGACTCTTGTGATTTTCCTTCCTTTGAAAACATTGGTCCCCTTTGATGGCCATTTTTAATATTATTGTATTTTCCATGGGCTTGTCTATTTGGTCAATGTCCACTTTGAATGTTCCAAATGATCCTAAATATTTTTTTCCATTAAAATCTATTCGTCCTCCTTCTTCCTCTTCTAGTGAAAATCCAACTCCTAGTAACAAAAATTCTAAAATGAATAAGAAGAGGAAGAATAGGAAGAAGAATAAAAGACAAAGGGAGAAGTCACCATTCTCTATAAGTCATGTTGGAGACACATCACTTGTTTGCAATTCATACTAGAGACAAACAACCAACCACTACAATTCATGTTGGGGGAAACACATCAATCACTTCAAGTCATATTGGAGATAAGAAACCAACCATTGCAAGTTCTACTCAGGAAAAGAAACTAGCCACTACAAGTCATGTTGGGGGCATCGATATTGTCGATAAATCTAAATGATCAAGACACAAGACTAATTTCCCTTGTACAATTTGCAAGAGCAATCACCTTCCTCATTTAATTCCTCTTATTATGGAGATAGAAGGAGTGTGCTCCTTGTCTCAAGTCTCTTCTACTCTAGAACCAACTTTGGTTTCTAAACAACATACTCAACCATCGGTTCATGAAGTGGTCCCACCAATGCAATATTCAGTCATTCCCACTCTTCTTTCCGAAAGTGATATGTCTATAAAATTTGTTTTATTCATTGTTAGTTCATAACCTTCTAAAAAACGGGGTCTCTTACTCACCTCAAGCATGCTCCCTCCAAGTCATAGGAGTGTTTCCTTCGATTGGAATAGTCTTGTTGAGCCTCATCTTCCTTCTTTTGAACTCTTCCAAATAAGGGTTAAATATTATTCAAAAGACATCTACCAATGTAGAGTAGATGAAGGAGCCTCTGAAATCATTTTATCGTCCTCAACTTGGCAAGATATAGGTTCGCCCAAGCTTTTGTCAGCTCCTAGTCGGTTGGTAGATTTTGATAGAAGACCTAGTGATATTTGTGTATTCTTCCTCAATTTCCTATTATGTTCGGTCAGAATACTATACAAGTCGATATGATAGTGGTGAATGGCCCTTTAGACTTTAATATGCTTCATAGGCATGATTATGTATATGATATGAATGTTGTGTTGTTTATGCTCTTTCTAGTGATGTATTTTCCTTATGATGAAACATTGTCATCGTAGATCACTTTCATTTGATAATCACCATTCCTAATTGATGTTAGAACATGATACTATATTGTCCCTTTCCTCTTAAGAGCTAGAGGCCAATCCACTAGCCTATTTGATTCCCGTAGGTTAGGATGGGAATTTTAAAAAGGGGAATTAATCAATGGCTTATGTCACTTGGGACAAAAAAAAAAAGTGGATTTAAGTGGTGATATTAAGTCATTTAATTATGAAAGGTGAAATGAAGAGAAGTCACTTAAAATAATAAATTCAAATATCTAATAAAGTGACTTTATTAATAAATTATGGAAATTAATAAAATACTCAATGTGGAAATATAAAAGGAGGAAAAGAAGAATTTTCCTCATCATTGATCATTATTATCCTTTGGAATTGAAATTTCTCGTGGCTTTTTCGAAGTTGAGGACAGAAACCCTTGGTGAACATTGGATTCAATGGTGAAACTTATCTATCCTAACCAATTGGCAGAGTAGATCACCCAAATCTGATAATTGTGATTATTTGCAAGACCAATTGGGATCTTAGAGGTTGAATATTCATTGGGACAACAACTGGATGAATGGTATTTTTTGAAGATGACTGAGTTTGTTCATTAAGGAGAAATTTTCTTATATATGGTCAGACATTTTAATCCAGAGGTCAAATTTCCTCTTGAAGATTGGGTCAAAGGTATTTTGTGGACCGAAACTCATAGACTTGGACAAGATCACTTCATTGTGTCTGAGTTGTTCTTCTTGTAGCTGAGATTACTGATTTTATGGGTCGAATCCTCTTGGGAGGAGGCTGATTTTTAGCTAAGGGAGTTGAGTTGACCTTGTGGTTATGTTTGAGTAGAGGGGATGATTTTGACACTTGGATCATTGTGAATCCCTTGTTGGGCGCACTGCATTCTAAAATGGGGTCTAGCAACTCATCTCAAGTGTGAGATATTTCCTTGTTGGCTAATGTATTGAGGAGAGAAGTCGCTAGATTCAGGATACTAAACTATGTGGGGGTGCTATCTACCTATTAGACTGTATTATTCTTTGTGGAGGTCGAACTATCATTGGGATACCAAGCATCCATCAAACAGACCTAATAACATGCACATAGTTGTTGATTTCTCCATCACTACAATGACTACAACAACCACGTAACTTCAGTTTTGATCATATCATATTATTTGTTGGGTGTTCCTCTTCTTATAGGTTAGAGGATTTATTATTGTTTGTTGTTATATTACTGAGGCAATTGTGGGTTTCTTAATGAATGTAGTAATCAAACTCAACACCAAAATAATAGATATATTTACCCCATAATTTGTTGATTATCGTATCACTGCTATACTATGAAATTATTGTCAATTTATATATGCAAATGAGTGTTTGAAATGATCCAAATGGGGTTGCAATCAGTTTGGGAAAATGTCACATTAGCTACAACCATCAACCACTACTAAAACAAGTTGTTTGTCAGAGTACACACACATCAGATTTAGTGGTAACTCTATTCAAGTGAGAACATTACAGTGGTATTATAGCATGATCTTGGCCAATAATGGGATTTGGAAAGATCATGAAACCATAAGCAGTTAGATGAATTATGAGGATCTGTAGAATATTTCTGATAGATGGCAAATATATATAAGCATGGATCCTGTACCGGAGGCGGAAGAAACAAAGGCTCAACCAGAAAGAGGAAAAGGTAAGGAAATTATGGGGGATGAGGATAAGGCAACATTTAAGACCCTCATTAGTGCTTTGAGTGATCTAGCCAAGGGACAAAATGAAATGTTGGCAACAATAAACAGGTTAGTAGACAAACCGAGGGAAAGTCAAAACAATGTGAGAACAATGGTGAAGGGGGATCCAATAATGGAAATGAAATTCATGTGTGCACCACAATGTAGAGTCATCTGCACTTATATAGCAGGATAAATAGTGTTATCACTGAAATTTTGTCCGCACAGGGCGACAAGAACTCCGCATCATCAGCACAGAAAAACAGTCGTTCATGGCACAAGGATTAATTCCACAGCACAGCAAAAGGGTCAAAACTATGCAAAATGGCCAAAAAATTAAAAAGCGCTATGCACCCACTGGGCGCGCGCGCGCGCGCAACATCTTCGTATCTGGAGCGCATATGCGCGACTGTGGGGTGCAAAACCCGCGCGCCTGCCAAACGGCGCATTTATGAAGCTGGTCGGCCTCCCAACCACTAATGGATCGGCTCCCAAGTCGATTTGACATCAAATCCGAGCTCAATCTGCGTGGG
>ML786816.1:161239-176642 GCA_009831015.1 Picea engelmannii | reverse complement strand
TTTAGTTTTTGTTTAATTCTTGTTAATAGTTTAGTTGTTTTCTTTCTAACCTTTTACATCACAGCTGTCATGACTAGCAGAGCCCAACTAGGCATGTAAGCACTCACTTTTTGCTCACACATTGACGAAAAGAGTGCAAACAAATAGATCCACCATACCTCAATTTTTGGACAACCCAACAATAGGGAAAGTAGTGCATGGTGAATAGGATGAATCATTTGGGGCATATTTGCAGGAGTACCAGGCTGTAGGAGATGATTTCTACTCAACCATGTCCTTTGCATATTTCTTCAATATCAAGAGCAGGAATGGGTTGAAGGGGTTCAACATGGCATTCCACCAGAATTTTGAGTTACAACCCACATTGGGGAAACTGACCATTCCCAACTTTGATGGTTCATCCAACTGCAAAACGAGGGCTTGGGTACATAAGTTGGATACCTACTTCAAACTTAACCCAATGATGGAGACATATGCAGTCAAAATTTCCCCATTGCATTTTGATGGGGAAGCCCATGATTGGTGGTATCATGGACTGGTGACTTTGGGCCATAATAATATCATCTTGTACATGGACTCACGCAAAGGCTCATAGAGCGCTTTGGTAAAAAGGATCCATAGATTCACTTCAGAGAGCTAGACCAACTCAAACATACAAGTAGATCAAAGGCTTTTATATCAGATTTTTGGAGGGTCTCCATCATGGTGACTGACATATCATAGTTTAGGCTAGTCATGTTGTTCACAAAGGCCCTGTATGAACCATTACGTGGATGGTTTAAGGCCTATAAACCCACCACCTTAGATGATGTTATTAGTGGGACCAAGGATTTGTAGGATGCAATGTTTAAGAGTAGGTTTCCTCCCAAATCAACCTTTCCCATAAAAGATAAAGATAAAAAACTTTTCTAGAAGGATTGGCCAAGGAAAGACAAGATGGATGAGGACACTAGGAGAGACCTGAGAAGAAAGAAATTATGCTTCACTTGCCAGGAACCATGGGCATCGGGTCACAAATGTTTAGGAAAGGGGAATGATCATTATATTGAGGTGTATTCTGATAGTGGGGAGGATGAGGATGATCAGGAGTAGGTACATGAGGAGGAGCTTTGTGCAACATGAGATCAAGATGATGTCAAGGGAGGTGTTATCACCACTCTATCAAGAGTTCCAATATTTCATACTTTCAAGGTGAGAGGGATTATCCAGGGCCATAGAGTAAGAGTTATGATTGATGGTGGGTTGACCCACAATTTTATAGATGTTTCTTGGGTGACAAAGCGTAGCATTCCTACCAAATATTTTGAGGGGTTTATAGTGGCAGTTGCCATAAATCATAGCATGGATTGTACTGATGGATTACCAAATTGAACATAACACTTGGGAATTGTAATTTGACATATTCCTTTTATGTGGTGAATGTTTCAGATATAAATGTGGTTATGGAATTCCAATGGCTCTATTCTATTGGAAACTAATCCACAAATTACTAGGCCATGGAGATGGTGTTTTAGGGACCTGATGGCAAGAGGGTAGTCTTACAAGGAATGCATACATACCCTCCCAAGCTAGTATTATCACAGAGGATGGAGTTTGTACTCTGGCAGGGAAACATAGATTGGGAGACAAAGTGTTTGATCACAGTGGAGAAACCTCCATATTACACACCCCAGTATCCAACAGATATACAAGAATTGTTGTATAAGCATGAGTGGGTATTCAAAGACATTCCTCCAGGTAGGCCTCCTAATCATGTATTTAAGAATATTATTGAGTTAGAGGAGGGATTTTAGGCGGTCATTACTGCTCCCTATCGACATCCCAAGGTATACAAAGATGAAATTGAGAAAAATATAAAGGAGTTGCTCAAACTAGGACACATCCAACCCAGTTCTAGTCCATTTGCTTCCTCTGTAGTGATGGTGAAGAAGAATGATGGGACCTTGCACATGTGCATAGACTAGAGGAACTTAAACAAGAATACTATTAAGAACATGTACCCTATCCCATAGATTGATGAGTTGATGGATGAGTTAGATGGGGATAAATACTTTTCAAAGATTGATCTTCGCTCTAGTTATAATCAGATTCAGGTAAGAGAGTAGGACATTCCATAAACAACTTTTTGTTGCCATTATGGACACTATGAGTCGTTTTTCATTCCTTTTGGGATGACAAACACACTTGCCACATTCTAGTCATGCATGAACCATACGTTCAAGAAGAAACTACATAAATTCATATTAGTATTTTTTTATGACATCCTGATCTATAGTAAGACCTGGGAATAACATCTGCAACACCTGGATTAGGTATTGGAAATTTTGGGTGAGTAGTCATTATATGCAAAAATGTCCAAGTGTGAATTCAAGATGTAGTAAATGCTATATCTAGGGCATGTGATAGGAGAAAATGGAGTGCAGGTTCACTTGGAAAAAATAAGATCTATCCTAGAGTGGCCCACACCTAAGAATTTGACAGATTTAAAAGGTTTCTTAGCCGTCTGCACTTAGTACATGTGGTGTGTTAAAGGATTTTCATTGTTGACATCACCCCTCATGGACCTCACGAAGAAGGGAGCATTCAGTTGGTCAGGGGAAGCACATGTGATATTTGAGAGACTTAAAAAGGTGATGAATTCATGCCCAGTTCTAACATTTCTAGACTTAACTCAGTTGTTTTTACTAGAGTGTGATGCATTTGGGGAAGGAATAAGAGCAGTATTAATGAAAAATCATCACCCTATATCCTTTGAGAGAAGGAAGCTCAAGGAGTATGAGCATCAGTATTCTATATATGATAAGGAGATGTTGACAATCATGCATTCCTTAGACAAATTTAGGAAATACATGGTGGGGGGGATTTAAGGTTAAAACAAATCAAAGTAGCCTAAGTTACTTCTTAGAGAAAAATGATTTAAACGGGAGGAAACAAAAGTGGGTTAGTGAAATCCAAGCATATGATTTTGAGATAGAGTATGTGAAGGGAAAAAACAATGTTGTAGCAGGCACCCTTTCAAGGAAGCCAAGCGCTCTATCTCTTATGGAGATTTTTGTAGATTGGAAGTCCCACCTTTGGGTGGAGTAAAAAAATAATTTTTCTTGTGAACTTCTCGATGGATAGGTATAGGGTAGTAGATGATATCCTATACTATAAGGTTAGGATCTATTTGGTACCAAAATATGGACTTAAAAAGAAGATCATGTAGACATCACATGATTCACCTGTGGCAGGCCACGGGGGGTTTCTAAGGACTTACAAGCATATTTAGGAGAGGTTCTCATGGAAAGGCCTCAAGGATGATGTATTGAATCATGTGAGGGAGTACACCACTTGTCAGCAAAAACAATCAGAACACACCCATCCAACTGGATTACTTCAGCCATTACCCACTCTAGAGCAGAAATGGGAGAGTATTTCCATGGATTTTACTACAAGGTTATTGAACATGCAGGGTAGAGACTCCATAATGTGGTGGTAGACAGTTTAACCAAATCTTCCCATTTCTTTTCTATTCCCCGGGATTATACAAAAATGTAGGTAGCAAAATTGTTTTTTCGGGAGGTATTTAGATTGCATGGGTTTCCTAGGACCATTGTCAACAACAGGAACAATTGATTCATTGGTGCCTTTTGGAAAGAGTTCTTCAGGAGGTTTGGCATTGATTTGACCCCTAGCACAAGTTACCACCCTTAGACTGATGGGAAAACAAAAATAGTAAACACATGGATTGAGAGATACTTGAGGACTGTAATGTCCCCTTCCACTTAAGCACCATAGGCCAACTTGATAGGCTATTTGATCCCTATTGGTTAGGTCAGGCATTTAAAAAAGTGTAATTAATTAATGGCTTATGTCACTTGGGACAAAAAAAAAAAACATTTAAGTGGTGATATTAAGTCATTTAATTATGAAAGGTGAAATGAAGAGAAGTCACTTAAAATAATAAAGTCAAGTATTTAATAAAGTGACTTTATTAATAAATCATGGAAATTAATAAAATAATCAACGAGGAAATATAAAAGTAGGAAAAGAAGAATTATCCTCACCATTGATCATTATTATCTTTTGGAATTGGAATTGAAAGATCTCATGGATTTTTGGCTTTGAGGATAGAAACCCTTGACGAACATTGGATTCAACGGTGAAAATTATCCATCATAACTAATTGGCAGAGTAGATCACCTAGATCTACTAATTGTTCTTATTTGTAGGACCGTTTGGGATCTTAGAGGTCTAATTTTCATTGGGACAATAATTGGATGAATGGTATTTGTTGAAGACCATTGAGTTTGTTCATTAAGGGGAAATTTTCTTGTGTATGGTATGAGATTTTCATCTAGAGGACGAAATTCCTCTTGAAGTTTGGGTCGAAGGTATTTTGTGTAGAAAAACTCATGTACTTGGACATGACCACTTCATTGTGTCTGATTTATTCTTCTTGTAGCTGAGATTACTAATTTTATGGGTCGAATACCCTTGGGAGGAGGGAAATTTTGAGCTAAGGGAGTCGAGCTTAGCTTATGGTTATGTTTCCTGAGAAAAGGGGATGATTTTGACACTTGGGTTGTTGTGAATCCCTTGTTGGGCACACTGCATTCTACTACATTCTAAAAGGGGGTCGAGCAACTCATCAAAAGTGTGAGATATTTCCTTGTTGGCTAATGTATTGAGGACAAAAGTCACTAGCTTTAGGATACTAAACTCTGTGGGGGCACCATCTACTTATTGGACTGTATTACTCTCTGTGGAGGTCAAGCTATCAGTGGGAGACCAAGCATCCATCAAACTTACCTAATAACCTCCACATGATCATTGATTTATCCATCGCTACAATGACTACAACAACCACATAACTTTAGTTCTATTCATATCATACTATTTTTTGGGTATTCCCCTTCTTACAAGTGAGAGAGTTTATTATTGTTTGTTGTTATATTACTGAGGAAACTGTGGGTTGTTTAATGAATTTAGTAATCAATCTCAACACCAAAATAATAGATACATTTACCCCATAATTTGTTGATTATCGTATCACTTTTGTACTATGCAACTATTTTCATTTTATATATGCAAATGAGTGTGTAAAATGATCCAAATGGGTCTACAAACTGTTTGGGGAAATGTCACATTCACTACAATCATCAACCACTACTAAAACAATTTTTTTTCAGAGTACACACACATCAGATTTAGTGATAACTCTAAGAAAATCTGAGTGAGAGCATTACAACTACCCCATTTTCTATTCCTAGTATTTGGGTGGAATCTACCCCACCATGGGTGAATTATGTGGCATCATATCCTAAGTGTTCAATTTCTTCCAAGAATGATATTGTATTCTCATGTTTTCCTTCATGGAACATGGTCCCAACAATCGATCAAGTGATTCAGTCAATTTCTATTGGCACTAGTTAGAAACTCCATCTCAACATGGAATATGATCAACCCACTCTGTCGACATGGGATATTAACTCTCCAAGTTCGCATGAATTCCTTGATATTGAGTTACCTTCAGATGAGGCCATCCTAGAAATCATGGCTTCAATTGATAAGCCAAAGGAATATGTGTATCATCAAGTATCCATTCTTCCTTATTAAAAATAATTGAGGGTTAACACGATGAGTCCTGATTTATGGTTAGTGGCATTAGCTAGGTCATCTAATGAAATTTCGCATCTTGACATTTTTGTTCCTTAGATTTATTTTTTGGAGCTTTCCACCAAATTTTCAGGTCTTAAACATATCGAATATGAGCATGTTGTACCTCATTTATGTCTTAATGACCATCATGAAGGAGATGTGATAGCTCACGATCCTACTCACCATATTTTTCCTTGTGTGGGCCCTAACAGTTCAAGAATGTGGAAATTCGATCTTATGTGGCGTGGCCCTCGCATGGTGTGCCACATGACATAATCAACATCCTATGAGTTCATCGATGACAAAAATTATCCCTTTCATGAGCCTACAAATTGTCTCTACTCAACATAAACCATCAAGTGCATAATGCTTTATACCATATTGTATTTTTAAAGTTTGTGTTCATGAAGTTTTTCGCACAATTTGTTATCATAGGTTTTTATATTGGACTTTTTAACTTCTAGACTAGTGTTGTTGATTATAGATACAAGACCTTGGAGAAATTTTATTTAGTATTTTTTGGCGACATCCACTGAACTTGAGCTACGTTTTCTAACTCTCATATAAAGATATATTTTTCCTTGCATCCAATTGTTGCATTATTTACCATCACTTTTTCCATCACAAAGCCTTGGGTTCATTTCTATCAAGTTGTGACATTATCCATTATCTTTTTCACATAATAACTTGCACGATAGTTCCTACTGTCCATGGGCACCTTAGCTAGCACCCTAATTTCTATTTGGTACCCATGTTGCGATTTCTTGTAGGTCGGGGAACCGTATTGTACACCCACCATGAATCGAAGTTGAATTGCATTATTTTTTCTTCATCCTTGTTCTATCCATATCCTGAGTGGGTTCCCATCACTTTTATGTTACTTTATAATCGCACATGCATATTATCTCTTATGTCTTGGTTCCTACTGCTACATTATTGTTTTCTTTAATCCCTCTTATCTCCATTACAGTCACAGTTGATGTCTTTCCTTTTTCATTATATTACCTATGTTTTGTGATCATTTACCCATGGAGAGCACCACTACCATGAGTGGACATCACTTTCCTACATTCATTTTGCATAGGTCATTTCCATGCACTTGGAACATAGAAGCATGTCATTCAACCACTCATTTTCTCCAAATGAGATAATGTTTATCTTTTTTCATGTTTATTGAACCATGAAAAAGACACATGATCGAGTAAAATTTTACCTATTTTCTAGGCTCATAAAACTATACAAAAAGACACTATCAAGCATACTTTTATCTCTCTTTCACACTCATAAAACTAAAAAGGAGACACTCATAAACAAAAAGAGTGAGGTTTTTTTTACCATTGATCTGTATTCTAAAAGAGGTAGTTGTCAGTTGTGTCTCCCTTGAACATGGAACTTGTTTGTAACTTTGTATTACAATTAGGTTATAGATTTCCTAGAAGTTGTACCATTTGTATGATTTATATACTCCTCTGCATGGATGATTTTAGGGGCTAAATTTCGCTCATGGGCTAATTTTCCATGTTTTTTCCAAAAACAAGATTCACTATTTTAAAAATGATTCACCCAAATTCTATAATACAAAATTATTTTACCTTAAAAATCGCCAAAATTTTATAAAAACTATATAAAATCCTTAGAAATTTGAATTCTTTTACAAAAATATCGCCAATCATTTATAGTTGGCATATAAAGGATTAGTAAGATTCGCCAAGGTTTCTACATTTTAAAATAAATTTCCATCCTTAAAATCATCCCTGCTCCTCTGGATGGTTACTCTTCTAGTCACTATGGAGATTGATTTAATGGATCAAGTGTTTTCGTACTATAGCAGTGGTACTCCTCAATGTGTCATGTTATATGTACAAGAGAAGTAAGTCTGAGTCAACCATCTATTGTCTTGTTGACCATTTGAGTCACCCATCCCTATGTCAGTTATACTTGGTGATTTTATCTCTTCACAAAATCTCTCAGTGTACGTTTCATGTTGATTAATGGGGGATACATTAAGGCCCTCCTTCAATGGATCTCTTCCTATCAACTTCAACACATCATCTAGGAGAGGGATCTAGAAACTGACTAGTACCTTGGAGCTTGTAGTCCTCAGTGGTAGGATTACTCACAATCGACAATGGGTTTACATCATTGACTCCTAATCGATTGATTCTAAGAGTTTTCAACACCATATCCTGTATTCACACCTGCTAGATTGTATTGGGTATCTTGGGGTACATTTTTCATTATTGGTGGATCCCGTCACATCTGTTGATGGTATTCATCATTGATCGATAATCAGATGGTTTCTACCATGCTCAACATCGACTCAATTATTTGCATGATATGGAATCATACCATCGGGGTTAGGGCAAAGACCTTAGGCCTAGGGGGACATCACACATTCATGCTACCCCTCCCAAGTTGCAATGGAGTGTATCACTATTGTATGAGTACTTTGATGTATATTGTGACATAGATCCACATTGTATTTTTTCATGTCTATGATCTCATTGATGACATGGATCCACTATGTACTTTTTCATGGACATGCTCTTTCATTTCACTTCATCGATCCAAAATGTATTATGTTTGTGGACATGCTTTTTTTCTCTTTCGAGCATGGGTATGCCTACCTCAAGGATGATCTATATATCTTTGGTTGACATTGATTACAGGTACCCATCGATTCCTTGATCTCTCATCTCCTTCCTTACGCTGCCTCATGTTTATGGATATTGTAATGTGTTTTGGCGATCAATTCCTCTTCTAACCTCACACATTAGGGGGCATATATTATAGTTATATTTGTCACCCTGGAGACACATGGAGGACCTATTGATGTTGTCATGCTGAGACACACCCTTCTATCTTGGATTTCTCAGATTTTGAGGGAGGCCACTCTTTGTATTCCTAGCAAGGTGTGACCAGTCGCATGCTACACCACTAGAAGGTTGTGACTAGCCGTTAGCTACACCACTTGCAGCTCATGACTTCCCCTGTCACCTTCTATATTTGAATGAGTTACAAGGTGATCAGCATTGGGTGATTTGTCAATATTGAATGTGGAGCTTGGGAACTTGTTATAGACTCAAAGTTCATTAAGTTCTATAGATATTGAAGAATCCCCTAGTCTCCCCTGTCAATCTATAAAAGGAAGGAATTCCAAGGGAGGAAGGAAGGAAGAATTGGAGAAGAAAACTTATGCTACAGGTTTTTAACCAAACTCTCTCATAATCAGTGTTCATATCAAGTCATTCTTGCTTGTGTGGGGGCTAAGTAGGGGTTGGAGAAAGGATCAAGGAGAGGCCTCAATCAAGACTCAAGGTAAAACTTGGTTGATGTAGTGTTATCCACTTATTAATATAGATATACATGGTTTCCCCCTTCAATTGCTAGTGTATTCAGTTATGCACAATGGTAAATGGTAGATATGATAGTCCTTGAGTGGATCGGATTAGATCTATCTTATATTTGACATTTCTAGTGCTTGGAGGTTTGAGATCGGTATGTGTTGTTCTCTTCTATGTAGCAAGTAGGTTACAAGAGATATAACAAGATTTATAGAACTTCATCGACAAACAATATGTAGAGACAACCACCGAGAATTGGGTTTGAACCATTCTATTTCCTCCTCATAGCATAATTTAGGATTGGATATAGTATATCTAGAGGAAAACTTTGTTTTTGTCTATTATACAATCTATACTAGATCACAGGCATATATAAGGGAGTGTTCACCTGTTTGTAGGGGGATTTATCCATAAAATCCATTCTAATCATTGTCATTATCCGAAAAATTCCAACTTTTTATTTTCATTTTGTCCCTTCTCTAGGAGGATGTGCTCAACCATCAGGAAATATATCTTGTGAATGTCTTGGAAGTTGACATACTCAGACATCCAAATGTTATGTTCTCATAATCCAAGACCTAATTTCATTTATTTTTATCCCATTTTAGAACCATTTTGTCTTGGATACTCCTATTAAGATCCATTTCAACACATATGTGAGTGTATGTGCACAATCCCCTTATTTCTCTTTCAAAATCTAATTTTAAGTAAGTGTCCAAAGAACTCCCAATATACTAAAAAATTGATAAATACCAATTTAATGTAAAAAAAAATTGTAAAAGTAAACCCAAACTAGCATTCAAGTAATGGACATGGTGTTATGATCAAATTCTAGGAACCATGAAGATATAAAAGGTCTCACACTTACCCAAAGCCACAGACTCTCCTTGGACACTTTCTGATAATGAGCATGATTAATGAATTGAACAATAAAAAATATCTTTAGATCAAAGAGATATATCAAAGTTTGTTGTGCAAGATGATTGAATCCAACACAATAAAGGCCTACATATGAAATTGACAAATAGTCACATCTTTCTCAAACACTGAATATATATGGGAGATATTTGGCTCTATAATATCCACCATCTAAACCTCATTATCATGATCCATGATATAAATAATAGGAATAGGAGAAGGCTTTGAAGCATTTGGAAATGTAGAGTTTTTTCTTTACTGCATCTTGAAAAGACAAAGGTTTTGAAATAGAGGGCATCTCAGTACCCACCACTCCTTCGTACAATTATAATGGCAAGTTAATAATTTAATATTTGCAAATATGATTATCAAATAGATCCTCCAATTATTTACCCTCGTAAAAAAAGGCATTGTTGAGCTATCAAAATCCTCAAGTTATTCTTGAATATATCATTTAAATACACCACATACATGGTAGAATTCACCAAATGCATAAGGTTTTCTCATAAAAATATTTGATCATAATCTAAAATTTTTTCTTTGTAACACATATAACACTTTTGCAAACACATAACATTCTTTTATCCTACATTTGACATGAACATTATATCAAATACTTGACATACATCCTTGGCTTCACTTCTATGCTTCTTACCTCCAATGCCAAAATAAAGTACCAATTAAAACCACTAGAGTGAAAGTGTTTCATCAATACTTAATGAGTATCCATTGCCACTTTGATACCTGTAATAAAATGGCATACCATTAACTCTTAATTTGAGCATAGGCCACGAAATTCAAAACAATAAAGTTTGGTGGTTACGTCCCAACCCAAGCAGGGAATAGCCGAGTGCACTAACGGAGCAGATGGAATTCATTCTCTCTCATTGAAAAAGCATTACCAAAAATACCAAATCATTCCCAAAAATACCAAATGTGGTTCTCACTTTAAAGCCACAATTGCTAATGAATTCACCAATAAACAAGGTGACCATAGATCGCCTTCTCCAACATTGTTAGAGGAAATTTCGTTAAAATCCTATCGAACACATTTCGTTAAGACCCTAAATACCTAATTAAATATTACATGACTTAATTAAAAACTTATGGAGCATAATCCTCAGGGAATGATGTGAAAGTTTATAAAATTCAATCATTACATAATGATTACAAATTAAAGAAATAGGAAACATTCGATGACTTAGTTTCTCAAACAATTTTAATATTTAGATGATAATTAAATGTTTATAGAGGAAGAAGAATACATTTTTTTTTTGTTTTTTTTGGTTTTTGTCAATCATCAATGGAAACCAATTATATAAAAGAATGGTTAGAATTGTAAATTTTTATTGATTAATATGTATTTTTGACTACATAAATGGATTCAACACCCTCAAAATTTTCTATTACACCTATATCGTACAATTTCAACCATTAATATTAACTTGATGTATGCCCTCTTGTACATCACAGATGAATTCAAGAAGGGAAAGGATCCTTAAAATGGTTATATGAAAACATATATGTCAATTATTGAGGGTTAGCACAAAGCGTCTTGATAAGGCCCCTATGAATTTCAATCCCTTGCATCCACTTAACTATAATCAACAAGTGGAATAGGTTCACATTGATTTCAGGCTCCTGTCGCTAAAGACTGAGCATATTGCAGTGATAATAGTGTTTTAAAAGAACATCTCCCATTGCTTAAAAAAGGTCCGACAATAAGATGATGAATGCACATTAACCTCAAAACATTGGCTAAATCATTAAGAAAAAGTGATTGATAGTATAGCATATTCTATTTTTTTGGATTTTTTTAAGTAACTATTATTGGAATTGGATCATGTAATTGTTGGTTAAATCACAATTTTCTATTCTGCAATATCAACAACTAATATCTGCAAATCCAACAATTATTCTAAATTTTTGATCAAATTTTAAAGAAAAATGATAAAAATATATACCCCCAAAAAAATCAAAATAGAATGTTTGATCTACTGCCCCATGAAGCCTTTGAAAGCACCCTATGAATATTTTTTTTGGCCTATTCTCAGCTCCACTGTTTGATGGTTCCCTAAAACGTTTTAGAGGCCACACCTGTAGGAGTAGTCTGTCTAATGGACTTTTTTTACTTTTTCTGGCAATTATCACCGGAATTGTTAGTGAAATCACAATTTTCTATTGTTTGAACAATCTCAACAACTGATATATGCAATTCCATCCATTCTTTCAAATTTATGACTAGTTTTTGGACAAAACTGATAAAAAAAAATGACAAAAAAATATTCAAAAATATAATATTTAGACTACACCCACATATATATAGCAACGTCAAAAGGATTTGCACTCTTTAGAATGTTGTATTCATATGACAATTCTAATCAAGAAGATAATATGGATAGAATTGTTCTTCTATTATGTAATGGTAGATGGTATCCCCAAGACTGCTTTTTACACTCTCAGATAGGGAAAACATAAAAGTTGTCAGACATTATCTTTTCAATCAACCATTCAACAGTGTGTTTAATGGAACATATATAGATTCAATGGTTAAATTTGATGGGTATTTACCCCTTTTTTGCTTATTTAACCGTCATATACCGCCACTTTTAGAATCTACACATCAATGATGACGTTTAGTTAATTTTTAAAACCATGAATTTGAAGGGTGGGTTAAAAATTTCACCGTATCCATTTTTGTATATATGTTTTTAAGATATATTTCATATATGTTTATGACTCTGTGATCTCATATAAGAAATCATAATCATTTTTAAATTGGACTACAGAAAACAAAAGAATCCAACGATCTCGTTGACTAAGACTTTGACTCTCCAAGATGAGACTCTTAGATAAGCATAGACGATGCCCATGGTGTTGATACTTTGAGATGAGACTCTAAGATCATTGTTGGCTAAGACTTGGAATCTCTCAAATAAGAATCTCAAACAGGCATAGATGACACCCACAAGCATAGACGACTATTACACATTATTTTGGTCACCCCACTGATCCATTGACAACATGTGTTCATGTTCCGATGAAAAGATAAAAAGAGTTTTTCTCCATGAGGAAAGTGATTGGCTTTCTCTTCTAAAAAAACCTATTAAGGAAGGTCGTTGCAGGCTACACTATACATAGGGTGTGACGATGCCTGATCGTCGCCCCCTGCCCTAAATCTGGGTTGTGACGTCGTTGCAGGCTGCACTATACCTAGGGTGTGACGATGTCGAAATCTAAGGAAAAGTCAAACTTCACAAAATTTCTAGAAGGGGATGTTCTAGAAATATGAGGTGGCTTCTGAATGGTTTGGATCTTACTCACTTATCTAATTTGGTGGGATCATCCTAATCTCCTCACCCATCTCTCTTTCACACTATATGAAGAGAGACCTCTCATGGAAAAGGCTAAGCATGAAAATCCTAAGATTGAATAGGCTAGGAAGTGTATGGATAATTCTGCATTAGATCATGCTTGAGAGCCTCATTTCAATTCATCAAGTTATTATGGATCCTTTTCATTCAAGGTTGGATCAAAGGTGTGTGTTTTGGAGCAAAGGGCCATCGGAAGGGGACCTTGCAACATCTCCACTTTTGGTTGTAATCTCCACTTTCATTTAATATGATACAACAATATGTTTCTTTCAAATAAAACTAGTCTTGTTTTATTGTATGATTCTTTGATCACATGCATAAGTTCTTGTTGAGTACATTGTGTTGCTTTCACTTTGGTTGGTTTGTGTTCCCTTGCAGACTCAATATCACAAGAGCATTTAAGCGGAGCTAGGACGAATGTTAAGCCCTGATATTGGCTCATTACCCCTTAATTGGGGCATATTAGATTAGTAATGTTATTTTATTTATGTCGGCTTTATTCCATTAGTTGTAATTATACCTCCTAGTCTCCTATATATACCAACGTGACATTTTCATTTGGAATCATCTTGTACTTGAACATTTAAGTGGGGTAAAAAGAGGTTTCCCCCTCGAAGACGCTTATTATCTAAAATTATCGCTTTTTCAAGGCATTGAGTACTTTTTCTAAGGTTTTTCTATGTTATATTTATATTTGGTTCTTAACATATGGTATCAGAGATCAAGGTCTTGAGGTTTCGCTGCTACATATGAGACACCTTGGAATTTTCTCTATAACGTTTTTTATACAACATTTTAGAAGGAACAGCTTGGAGAATATTTAGTAGACAGATCAAGGTACGTTGGGTTAAAATTTCAGCTCTTGAGGCCTTATACTTTCGGAGATACAACCTGTACAAGATAGGGTTCTGGAATCATCCTGAACTGAGTCATTGCGGAATTTTTTCTATAAAATTTTTTTTGTAATGTTTCAGACCCTGAAATCTGCAGGATATTCACATAAATTAGTAAGGTATCTGTGGTAAAACTTTCAGCTTCTGGGTCATCTTAAATTTGTAGATACACCCTGTGTAAGATAAGGTATCTGACTATTCCTATTGACTAGTCTCAAGAAGGTGTTCCAGGTAAAACAGTCATAACTTCTTCCTAGAATATCCAAATTGAGTGGGACTGGTTTCATTGGCTCGTGGATAGTCTATAGTATTTCTTGCACGAGTTTCATAATTTTATATCAATTATTTTGTGTGGGGAACGCTTTACAAGTGAGATCTCCTAGAAAGGCCAAAAAGTGGCAAGTTGTGGGGAAGTTACCGTAAATTCCACTTGGCACATCCAATTTTGATCAAACCTATGGCATTGTAGAGAATAAATATCATATAACTACATAAAAGAAAGTTTCATACCCAGAAGGGACGAAACTTGGGAGATACAACAGAATAAATATTGTCTAGAATAACCACCTCAAAATCAAGGTTCAAAAGTGATACTTGGCCAACATGCCACCCAAAAAGGGAACTTCTACACCAAATAAGCCTCCAGACAATCCTACTTGGACTCTTGATGAAGGTGAAGAAATGCGTAGGGACATAAATTATTTACAAAATAAGATAGTAACAAAAGATGAAATACAAGAGATGGAAGCTAAGTTGGATGCAAAGATGGATGGTTTAAAAGAGGAGATCATGGAAGTATTGAAAATTTTCATCACAGAGAAGACACTTGAAAGTGAAAATGCATCCCATGAAATTCATGATGAGGACACAAGGAAGGTTAATCAAGAATGGAGAAACTCCAACTTTGGGTTGAAGACCAACCACGTTCCTAAGATCGATATGAGGAAGTTTGATGGCAAGGACCTAATCACATGGATACTCCATATGGAGCAATTCTTTGATCTACATAATGTGCCACATACACAAAAGGTACAAATTGCTTCTTTATATTTAGAACCTAATCAATTTGTATGGTATCGATAGATTTTTTCTCACAAATCACTCGTCACTTGGACAATTTTCACGGAAGAAATGATAGCACACTATGAGGATACAAGGAGAAATACCTTCTTTAGCCAATTGATAAATCTCAAGCAAAAGGGTTCAGTTACAGAGCACATTGAGAACTTCC